>APFE031241834.1:0-23429 GCA_000404065.3 Pinus taeda
TGATGCCGAGAGCAAACGTTAATTCCTCCCTTTACTGTCAGGTGCTTTTTACTGCTTTCTGTTGGAAAGTTGAGTCGTTGTGGCTTTGCTTGCCTGAGGGCGCCATCTATAGCTCGAAGCTAGGATTCTGCCCTCATAGTCCTCATGGCGGCAGTGACGTTTTCGCGCCTTGAACGGGACTCATAGATTTATGTTACTGAATTCTGAATGTATTTGTCTCGATGATTGGACTTCTAGTTAACAGTCTATTACTGATACTGTAAGGAAGGTTTTTTTATTGACGAACCGCTGTGTTTATGGCTCAGTCGGTTGCGCTGTTGAACATTTAGCATGTATATGAATATTCATTTTGCTGTTAATTGTACAACATATATGGAGTTTATGGTTTCTCCTTTTCTGTATGAATACTGCGATTCTTTGTCTACCTTTATGTCTCTGATAAGACTTGGCAAGGTTTATTAATCTATTACTTTTACATGATTTGGCTTTGGAAATAGTGTTTGTTTGAATATGTTGCCGTAACCTTAAGGTTAATCTATGAATGTTTATATAGCTGTTCGCTGTAACTCGAAATGGATATTATTTAATCGTTTTTGATATTGTTATGCATATAATGCCCAGTTGTGACCCTTTGATGGTCTAGGCGCCGGAGATAATGGCTACGCCTTGACTGTTATTATTCTCATGGTTTTGGGTCGCGACGGTTATACTTTCCTGTGACCGCTGATATGGTCGCCTGTAAGGTTTTGGCTACCATATGTATGCATAGTTATAAGATATGAATTCTTTCTTTTCTTCATGCAGTTTAACTCTATTATTTACTTGGTTTTTCCTAAATGATTATGGGATCTTTTCAAGGTTCTTTAACTACTCACAACCTCATATTCTCATCGCTTTGACATTCGAGTAAATTTGCCCCTTACGAGGGTTTTAGATAGTTTACTGGTTGCTATAAATCATTGCCATTGGGCGCAGATACTCTGTCTTTCCTTTGGCAGAGAGGAATATAAATTTCATTTCACCGTGTCTCAGTTGGTTCGACCACCGTGTGGAGGCCACACGCACATTGGTTCCACCGACTCTTTTCATTATATATATACACAGTTTGTATTACTCCATTCGTTTATTGTCGTTTTCTCTACTTGCTATTACATCACTGTTATGCATATAATGATTCCTTTATGCCTCTTTAATATGTGATCCCTCCAACATATGGTATGATTTATGAAGGTTGTCTTCTTGAATTCGAATAATGCTGAGACCCAACCGAGTCCATTCAGTCCTCCACTCAGATTTTATTTAAAGATTTAGTCTGTGCATTTAATTTATTTTTCTATGTCCTGACAATATATACTTATTTCCTTTAACATGTTAGGACTATTTATCAGGTTATCCTAGATCTTATCTTACAATCTGGATAATATTTTCAAGAACATGAATGTGTCTTTAAACATAAAATGGTAACTGTACTTACCTGTACTGCTACGCTTGCAGCCCTCTGTACTTCTCCAGAATAGAGGAAATTAATCTATTGCTTGTTCTCCTCCCAACCATGAGATCAGTCAACCAGACTGAATCCCCCCCCAAGCTCCTTTGCTAGACCGCTGTCTTCAGCAAAGATAATGCACCACTTGTGCCTGTGCTATCTGGTCCTTACCAGACTTAGCACCCCCTTTTCTTGTTTTGTGCCTTCTCTCCTGTTTGTTCCTTAACAACCCGGGTCCTTTTCCTTTTCTCTCTTTTCTATGGAAATAGGAAAAACAGTTAGGGTTTTTTCCTCCCTATTAGCATCTGTTTCTTTTTTTTTATCTGGCAAGAAAAGAGAATAACTTCCTCATATAAAGTTATTATGTGTAATTACTTAATTTGTACTCAACTTTTGAATTAATAATATTCAAATCATTTTTCACAAAAAGATAATAAGCTCTGTTCCATATTTACCTACAATGGTAAAACAGAAGATTTATTCACATATATTATCCGGTCATTACATCTCCTCCCCTTGAGATTGGACACCGTCTCGGTGTCTTTCAACCACGAACAGAGCTGGATAAGTTCTTTTCATTAGTTTTTCATCCTCCCAAGTGGCCTCCTCAGGTCCAAAATCTCGCCATTGTATCTTAACTTAGATAATAACTCATTTCCGCAGCTGCACTTCTTTCCGGTCGAGGATGTTCAGAGGTTCGACCAGAACCTCTCCTTCCGGTTCGACCTACATTGCAAAATTCCTTAAGTTAGTTTTCCTTCAACATTAATTATTAACAAGTTTATTGTAACAGTAACTCCCACCTCAATATCCTGCCATCGGATTACATGCTTAGGGTCATAGACATATTTATTTAGTACTGAAACATGGAACACGTTGTGGACCCGAATGTGACTTGGCAGGGCAAGCTGGTAAGCCACTGGTCCAATCTTGGCCAAGACTTGGAAGGGTCCATAGTATCGGTGTTCCAATTTGGCACACCCACTCCACTGTAAGGTACTTATTTTAGCCTGAATTCTGATATAAACATGGTCCCCAACTTGGTACTCCTTGAACCTTCTTTTTCGATCAGCAAATTTTTCTGTCTATCTTGAGCAACTTTCAAAATAACGCACACTCTTTTCACCATATCTTCCATTTCCTTAAGCATCTTAGGTCCTAGACTCAGTTTATCTTCGGGTCCTCCCCAGCTAGAGGGTCTACGGCATTTTCGGCCATATATGACCTCAAATGGACTCATTTGCGTAGAGGTGTGATACCCATTGTTATACGCAAATTCCACTAGATGTAAATACTCTTCCCACAGTGTGGGTTGCTGCATAACATAAGCCCTTAACATGTCCTCCACCACTTGGTTCACTCGTTCTGTTTGTCCATCAGTCTGAGGATGGTATGCTGTGCTGAAGTTTAATTGGGTTCCTAAATCAGCGAATATTGTTTTCCAAAAAACTGATGTGAACTTCACATCACGATAAAAAATTATCGTTTTTGGAAGCCCATGTAACTTGAACACATTCTGCATAAAAATATGAGCAATCTGTGCAGCTTTATACGTGGATTGTACAGGTATAAAATGTGCAGCTTTACCCAACTTGTCTACTACCACCATAATGGAATCGTTGTTTCTTTTTGTCTTAGGCAATCCTGTGATAAAATCCATGGAAATGATCTCCCATTTCCATTCTGGGATAGGTAATGGTTATAACAATCCTGCTGGATGCTGGTGCTCCGCTTTAATCTACTGGAACTCTAAACATCGTGCCAAGTACTCGGCAATCTTCTTCTTCATTCCCGGCCAAAAGTAATCTTTTCAGATTGCAGTAATCATTTTCTGATACCCCGGGTGCCCCGCATAATGACTGATATGGAATTCATCCATAATCAGATTTTTAATTCTGTCTTGGTTGGGTACATATAACCTTTGCTTGAAATATATCATCCCAGCATCATCTAACTCATATTCTGGTTAACCTTTCACATTGGCGGATTGCTGTATTTGCAGTTTTAGTTGCTGATACTCAGTATCTTGGTCTGAAGCTTCCCTTATCATCTCCAAAAAGGGACTCTTCCACCCACTAATGGAAATTTCATACAAATGTTGTATTTTCCAACTTAAGGCATCTGCCACTCGGTTTTCTTTTCCTTGTAGGTGTTTTATCTCAAAATCAAAGCCGCTTAGGAAGTCCACCCACCGTGCTTGTCTAGCGTTTAAGGTGGGCTGGCTGAAATAGTTGGTTAAACTATGATGGTCGGTAAGCAGCAAGAATTTTCTACCCACAAGATAATGCCGCCACATTTTTAAGGCATGAATGACGGCAGCCAATTCCAAATCATAAGCAGAGTATTTCTATTCGTGCTCCTTTAATTTTCGAGACTCGTATGCAATCACCTGGCACCCTTTCCGAATACATTTTACAAGCTGGTTTGCTGTTATTGGTCGAACTTGCACAGGTCTTTTAATTCCATGCATTTCTTTTCTGATTCCATGGTGATCTCTAAAGTAGATAATCTTGGTTTTACAATTAACTAATGACCAGTGCTTTTCCAGCTAGTCCATACCAATTAGAATATCATAGGAGCCAAGGGGAAGCACATTTAAGTCAGCCATTACTGGTTGTCCTGCTATAGTGAAGGAGCAGTCATTAACTTTAGCTGTCACTCGCCTTTTGGCTCCTGTAGCTAATTGTGCCAACCATGGGCTTTTAAACTTAATAGATTGTAAATTACAACGTTCCACTACTTTTGGGCTTACATAACTTAGTGTAGCCCCGAGGTCAATTAAAACAGATACAGTAAGGTCTGAAATCTTACCTTCGAATTCAACCGTGGTTGGCTGGTATTCCGCCTGACGGTCTTCCAAAGCCGCATTAATCCTGGGTACACTGCGTCCTACTTCACCGACTGTTGAGGCTTCATGAATTTGGGATAACTGTTCAGTCCCCTTTCACTGTGGACAGTTTTTAATGTAATGGGGTCCTCCACAACCCCAACATTGCACTAGGGGTCTTACTGTCCCTTCACTGTCCAAGCGTGCATGCTGTTCGCTGACTTTAGACTCATTTGTAGGCCTAAATTTGGACGTAGTTCTTGCTGTAGTTCTGTTGTTTAGTCCTTTGCCATTTGCCTTACTTCCACTGCTGCGACTTCCTTTGTTATTTCCTATTGACTTAAAGCTCTTTTTCTCATTCCATTTTCTGCCAGCAGCTTCCCCTTTTTGTTTGCTTTGTTGATAATAGATTCTGGCCTTACGGATTACCTCGTCCATTGATTTTGGATTGTCAAATTCAATCCTTTCTTGCATGTATGGCGGTAAGCTGCTAACAAATCACTGTACCTTTGCTTTTTCCTCCCTTATATATGGCACATAGCGGAGTAAGGAAGTAAAACGGGTGATGAATTCGTCCATAGTCTGCTGCCCCAATCGCAGATCATGGAACTCCCTTGCCTTTTCATCGTAGAAGCGTTCAGTTAAATACCTCTCCTTAAAATATCTTTGAAAGTTATCCCAAGTAATGGTCTGCTCAGTAACTCCTTTTATGATCTTCACTTCTTCCCACCATAAGGTGGCCTTTCCCTGTAGTTGAAAAATAGCCAATCGTGCTTTAAGATTGTGGTCATATTCATAGAGCTGAAAATACTTATTCATATTGATTAACCATGCTTTAGCCGATTCTTCTTGTTCTCCATCAAAATGTGGTGGTTTAATTTTGCGAGATTCCCCTTGCAGTTCCACCCTTTGTCTTTTCGAAGTTTGTTGTTCAAATACATTATTGGAACGTTCCTCTTGTTCCTCCGATCCTTCAGGGGGTATATGATGGTTCTGTTCTTCGGACATCCTCAACTGCTCCATGCTAGGATTAACTGGTGGTTGATTCTGTTTATCAGACAAACTCTTCAGAATTCTTTCTTGTTCCATTTTTAGTCGAGCATTGTCTTCCCATAGTCTTTCCATCTCGTTTTTAAGTTCCTGTACTGTTTCCAGAATGGCTTGATTTGTAACTCTGGTCTCTTCCCCAAGTTGTACCCACAGTTCAGGATTACTTTCGGGGCCAGGTGCCCCCTGTCCCATCACAGGTCATTGATTTGTATTATCTTCTCTCCTCATGCTGCAGCTTCCCGAAACTCCTGATCCTGTACTTCATTAAAAAAAAAATGAAAGGGTAATGATGAGGAAGATATATATATATATATTTTACAATGTCTCTACATGTCATTTCTATCTTTACCCAGAGGCCTCAGTTTCGTAACTTGGCTCTGATACCACATGTCACAGTCCCTAAAACAATACTTACTTATACACCAAAAAAAAAAATTATTATTATCTTTACACATATTGAATGGTAAATATTAACTTTACACATATTAAATGGTACACGTTATCTTTACACATATCAAATGGTATTTATTAACTTGACACATATTAAATGGTAAATATTAACCTTACGATCATAATATGGTTAATAATATTTCAATACGTAGGGTATCACTATACCCCTACGAACTATGACGGAGTTTATAAATATATGAATACATTGATATTTAATTCGACGTAGGAATTGATGGTGCCCAGCACCCCTACACAGCCATCGTATACTTAAACATTTGAAACTTTAATGCTCCTTAATGGAGAGGTGGACAGCTGGACTGCCTCGAGATTTTTCCACCCGGCCTGGATATCGATCTCAGGAAACTGGTAGAGGTATTGAATGCTTCAGTCCGGCCTTGATCTCCTCGAGATCACTGATGAGATCCACGGCGGTGATTTCAAATTATTGATCGGACGGCTAGGGTCCGACTGCCAACTATAAAGTGGCTTTTAGGGTTCTGGTATTATATGTTTGAGAGATTATTTTTCCAGGGTTTATTCACTACCACTGACTATGGCCATCCGCCTTCAGACATTCGCCACCGGCTTCAAAGCTGGAGCTCTGGTTTTACCTTTGTGCCCAGGAGGCAGTGAATACTCTCGGCGCTCCGCCCTGAACCCAAATCATCTATAGGTATTCTTTTTTTTGTTTCAAAATTTGAATGAGGAATTTACAGAGATCTGAAGAACTTGTTTTCCGCTTATACACTCATCTATGATGGTTGTTTTTTGACAGGGATTTGATGGGTTCGCCACGTCCAATGATTAACCTCCAAAGAACTGTCCCACACGTAAGCTTGCGACCCTTAGCATAGGATTTAAATATACAACTGATGCCGAGAGCAAACGTTAATTCCTCCCCTTACTGTCACGTGCTTTTTACTACTTTCTGTTGGAAAGTTCAGTCGTTGTGGCTTTGCTTGCCTGAGGGTGCCATCTATAGCTCGAAGCCAGGATTCTGCCCTCATAGTCCTCATGGCGGCAGTGACATTTTCGCGCCTTGAACAAGACTCATAGATTTATGTTACTGAATTCTGAATGTATTTGTCTCGATGATTGGACTGCTGGTTAACAGTCTATTACTGATACTGTAAGGAAGGTTTTTTTATTGACGAACCGCTGTGTTTATGGCTCAGCCGGTTGCACCGTTGAACATTTAGCATGTATATGAATATTCATTTTGCTGTTAATTGTACAGGATAATCATAGTTCTGTTCCAAGCATATATGGAGTTTATAGTTTCTCCTTTTCTGTATGAATACTATGATTCTCTGTCTACCTTTATGTCTCTGATAAGACTTGGCAAGGTTTATTAATGTATTACTTTTACATGATTTGGATCTGGAAATAGTGTTTGTTTGAATATGCTGCCGTAACCTTAAGGTTAATCTATGAATGTTTATATAGCTGTTCGTTGTAACTGGAAATGGATATTATTTAATCGTTTTTGATATTGTTATGCATATAATGCCTAGTTGCGACCCTTTGATGGTCTCGGCGCCGGAGATAATGGCTACGCCTTGACTGTTATTATTCTCATGGTTTTGGGTCGCGACGGTTATACTTTCCTGTGACCGCTGATATGGTCGCCTGTAAGGTTTTGGCTACCATATGTATGCATAGTTATAAGATATGAATTCTTTCTTTTCTTCATGCAGTTTAACTCTATTAGTTACTTGGTTTTTCCTAAATGATTATGGGATCTTTTCAAGGTTCTTTAACTACTCACAACCTCATATTCTCATCGCTTTGACATTCGAGTAAATTTTCCCCTTACGAAGGTTTTAGATAGTTTACTGGTTGCTATAAATCATTGCCATTGGGCGCGGATACTCTGTCTTTCCTTTGGCAGAGAGGAATATAAATTTCATTTCACCGTGTCTAGGTTGGTTCGACCACCGTGTGTAGGCCATACGCACACTGGTTCCATCGACTCTTGTCATTATATATATACACAGTTTGTATTACTCCATTCGTTTATTTTCCTTTTCTCTACTTGCTATTACATCATTGTTATGCATATAATGATTCCTTTATGCCTCTTTAATATGTGATCCCTCCAACATATGGTATGATTTATGAAAGTTGTCTTCTTGAATTCGAATAATGCTGAGACCCAACCGAGTCCGTTCAGTCCTCCACTCAGATTTTATTTAAAGATTTAGTCTATGCATTTAATTTGTTTTTTTATTTCCTGACAGTATATACTTATTTCCTTTAACATGTTAGGACTATTTATCAGGTTATCCTAGATCTTAACTTACAATCTGGATAATATTTTCAAGAACATGAATGTGTCTTTAAACATAAAATGGTAATTGTACTTACCTGTACTGCTACGCTTGCAGTCCTCTGTACTTCTCCAGAATAGAGGAAATTAATCTATTGCTTGTTCTCCTCCCAACCATGAGATCAGTCAACCAGACTGAATCTCCCCCCAAGCTCCTTTGCCAGACCGCTGTCTTCAACAAAGATAATGCACCACTTGTGCCTGTGCTATCTGGTCCTTACCAGAATTAGCACCTTCTTTTCCTGTTTTGTTCCTTCTCTCTCGTTTGTTCCTTAACAACCCAGGTCCTTTTCCTTTTCTCTCTTTTCTATGGAAATAGGAAAAACAGTTAGGGTTTTTTCCTCCCTGTTAGCAACTGTTTCTTTTTTTTTTTATCTGGCAAGAAAAGAGAATAACTTCCTCATAGAAAGTTATTATGTGTAATTACTCAATTTGTACTCAACTTCTGAATTAATAATATTCAAATCATTTTTCACAAAAAGATAATAATCTATGTTCCATATTTACCTACAATGGTAAAACAGAAGATTTATTCACATAAATTATCCAGTCATTACAATAACCTAATAATGAGTTATTTAATGATTTTTTAGGATTTCAAATAAAGGTTTCCATGTGTTGCTTAGCTTTAATCCATCATCCCTGTTCAGGTTATTCTTCCTTTTTTCTATTTCAATAGCTTCTTTGATTTTCCTTTTAATATGGTGGTTTTCTCTTCTAACCAGTTTGACTTCTTCCATGCATATGTAATGAGAGAAAGAATGAACATGTTCTGCTAAGGCCGATTTTGAGGTCCTTTCTCTTCTTAAGTCAACAGTGTATTCTTTAATTCTAATATTAAGAGACCTACCTATTTCACTTATGTATTCCTTATCGCATGAGCAAGGAATCACATAAACAACTTTTTGAAGGTTAGGGTTTATGGGATCCTTGACTGAGTTGACTAATTGTCTAATGGTGTTAACAGGGGTGAAGGCTACATTAATGTTATGTTTATTAAGAATTTTAGTAATTTCATTAGTGGTGCCTTTTATGTATGGAAGCGAGACCTTAGGAGTTGATAAATTTTGGTCTTTGATATCCTTGTTATTCTTGTTTAGGGATAGGTGCATGGCTTTCTTGATGGTATTTATATTATAGCCATTTAGTTCAAACACTTTGTGAAGATGGTTGAGCTCATCCTTTAAATGGTCAGGATCAGATGTTCTGGCCGCCCTAGTGGTTAAGGTTCTAATGATGCCAATCTTCTGCTTAGGGTGGTGATGGGAGTTTGCATGAAGATATCGTTCTATATGGGTTTTCTTTCTATAGACTTGGAAACCAAGGGACCCATCTTTTTTAGTTAGAAGGATATCAAGAAAGGGAAGTTGGCTATTATTTTCAATTTCAATAGTGAATTTTATATGGTCAGAGAGACTATTTAAGTGATTGAGGAATAGGTCAAGTTTTTCTTTTCCATGACTCCACTTGGAAAATATGTCGTCTACAAACCTTTTCCATTCCTCCGGGGTGTATGGAAATGACCTAAGAGCCTTTTGTTCGAAGTGCTCCATAAAGATGTTGGCAACTATGGGGGATACAAGAGAGCCCATAGCCACACCATGAGTTTGTTCATAAATTTTACCTTTGAAACTGAAGTAGGAGGATCATAAGCATAGCTCTAGAAGATCCATTGTTTCTTTATCAATGATGTTTCTAATGATCTCAATAGCTTCACCAATGGGAATCATGGTATAGAGGGATACAATGTCAAAGCTAACCATGAGATTTTCATCCTTCATTTCTATGTTATTAATCCATTGAACAAATGAATAGGAGTCTTTAATATAAGAGGGGGTATTACCAGATAGGGGTCTATGTTTTTTGGCCAGGTGTTTTACCAAAAGGTAAGTAGGGGAACCTATGGTATTAACTATAGGTCTCAGAGGTATGTTAGGTTTATGGACTTTAGGAGCCCCATAAATTCTAGGAGTAATGGCACTATTAGGAATGATTTTCTTTTTTGTGATATCATCAAGCGATGATTCTTTGATTTTCTTAATTACTTCCCGCATAATTTTCTCGCTAGGATCTTTATAAAACGATCCTCACCTATATGGATTCATTATTTAACGACAATACATTGTTAACATTTTGAAAACCAATTTGTAATAAAATTAAAATTAAAGAAAAATAAAAATGAAAAATAAATATAACAAAATTAATTGTAAAATAGGGTATTAAATTTATTTAATTGTAATTGCTTGGAGATGGTATCGTGCTATACAAACCATTTAAAAATATATTATATTAATTATTTAAAGTTATATCATAAAATATAAACTTGACTAGTTAATTTCCAAATATATTTTTTTTCCATTTATGAAGAGAATTTTGCAAATAATTTTTTTAAATATATTAAATAATGTTTTTTGCCGAAAATTTATGATCATTTTTGAGTGTTTACAAATAATTATATAATTTACAACTAAACATAATAATTACATGTTGTATTTCTTAATCTAACTTTATTTTCCAACTCCATGCAAAGACATTTAAAAAGAGTTATATTACTAATACTGCATAAAATACGGGATAATAATTCGAAAACAATACATGGTCAACATTTTGAAAACAATTTTTAATAAAATTAAAATTAAGAAAATTAAATTAAAAAAACATAAAATTAATAAAACCAAGAAAAAAATAAAATAATATTGTATCGATGATTAAACACACTAAGAAAATTAAATTAAGATAATTTCCCTTCAAAATTTAAAATTCATAAGAATCTTAAATATACTCGTATTAAAAAAGGCATGAAGAAAAAAGCAAGCTAAGTGCTGATTCTAAAAATAAAAATAAGATATCAAATAAACCACAAGCTTGTATCAATGAAAAATATTATGGACTTTCTCTGCGGGGTGAAGGAAGTGGCGAATTCCAATTCCTTCTCCTTCAACTTCCCCGCATACGGGAACTAATGAAAAATATTATGGACTTTCTCTGCGGGGTGAAGGAAGTGGCGAATCAATGAAAAATATTATGGACTTTCTCTGCGGGGTGAAGGAAGTGGCGAATTCCAATTCCTTCTCCTTCAACTTCCCCGCATACGGGAACTAATGAAAAATATTATGGACTTTCTCTGCGGGGTGAAGGAAGTGGCGAATCCCAATTCCTTCTGCTTCAACTTCCCCGCATACGGGAACTAAGACTCCTGTAGCAAACAAATTTCAGTTATTAAGTAGCAATGTAAGGAATTCCAAACCCTCCAAAATTCTTGGTAAACATTGAATCTTACTTTTGTAGCAAATAAATTTCAGTTATCAGTTATTAAGTAGTAAGGTAAGAAATTCCAAATTTTTTAAAATTGTCAGTAATTTTAAAGATGGAAAATTATCTTGAAGTTTAAAAAAATTTGCGAATCTCACTACTCCTTAATATGCAAACTATAAAATGGTTATTCATATATTTGTAAAACTATTAAAATTTATAATCATTTTATATATAGTCTCTATATAATGTTGGCAATTTCTACGGTAAAATAATTTTATATTGTAAATTTTGGGCGAATCATTTTTATAAAAAATAGAAATTAGTGAATTTTTTTTATCAAAAATCATAAAAAAATTAACAACTTATAAATATTACCTCCTAAATTCTTATAACTTAACCTATAAAAGGATTCTTATAACCTCACATGTTAAAAAAATACAATGTTAAAAAAATACAATAAGAAAACAAAAGTACTTGAACTAAATAATTTAAGAGAAACTAAATGATTTAAGAGAATGATGAAAAAATTATTTGAATTTTTACAAAGGATGAAAAGGTATTTGAACTAAGGTTTTTAAGATTGATGTGAAATCTAATAAATGTATCACATATAAAGGAATTGTAACATATTTATGCTTAGTTTGTAGACACCACCTAGGCTTGTATCTACAATATTGTAATATTACATTCATTCATTTAGTGTTACTGTACCTAATTTAGGAGTTTGGAGTGATTAAATGTATTGCATGAGTGATGGGTGTTTGGACTATTATTAATTATTTTTTGTTAATTATTATTATTCAATTATTAATTTATTATTAATTTGAAATTATTATTAATTGATTATTAATCTGAATTATTATTATTATTATTATTTCTTCTAAGTAGTATTGATCTATTAATATGATACATAGGTCTCATAGATGTTAAACATCAATCATCATCACAAAATAAAACTATTTGTAATGGACTTCCCCAACAGAGGGGAAACCAATCCAATAAGCTTTAAAGACTGCCCATGTTATGGGGGAAACCAGCAATTGAAACAAAAAAACTATTTCAAAGTAGACCTTTGTTTTCCAAAATGAACAAAGAGGAATGCAATTCTTGAACCAAAAAGACAGGGACATAACCAAAAAATAGTGTGACATTTCCACCTGGCGGAGAGTCAGCCAGAGGATCCAAGACACATGACGTAGAAACAAAACACATCCAAACCACAAAACAATGAAACATTGAAACATATCCACCTAGAAGCCGGACACCTTTGCATGAGACCAAGAAACCACAAAACAGTGAGATGTATCCACTTGGGAGCCAAAGGCCTTTGCATGTGGCCACATGTTAGGCCGGTGGTTCCTCCGGAGCTCGCTCCTCCTCAATCTGGCAGGCAAACTAATACCAATCATCATGCTCCTCAGACGTGCCTCGACCTTGAGCTGGTGGAGCTTCCACAGTGCCTTTTGCATCTATCTGTCGCCCACTAGTGTCGTTCTGCGTGCTTCCTGAAGCATTCATGCCATTTTACCTATCCTCAAAAGTGTCACCAGCTTTGGCTTTGCCATGCAGAGCCTTTCTACTATCTCCTAGCTGCTTGTTGCTGATCCCCTAACTACCACGCTCTTCCCTGCTTTGCTTGTTCCCACGACTGGGCAGAGGAGCTTGCGTTGCAGACTCTTCCTCGAAGGAAATTGTGATGGTTGCAGTGATTATAGGCCTATTTAAGGAACTACGGAAGTGAAATTGAGTGCTGTGAGGGGCAGAAAAAGGAGGGAGTGGGAAATCCGTAGTGTGAACAACACTGTCCCTCCTACCTCTACCACTTATGGTATTCGGGTAGTTATGAGTGGGGTAAATGAGCTGGTTGGGCATTTCAGTAGTTGAGTCTGGGGAATCAGAGGTGGAGTTTGTCAAAGTTTGTGAGCAGATAAAGCCTCCATGCGAACCTCGACGTCTACTGCGCATGCGGTGCCTGAGGCGAGCCATGGAATAGATGTAAGCTAAATTGATAGTGGAGGAATTGGAAGAATGGTGACGCTGAGCATGAGAAGGGGTGGGTGAGCCACAATCTAGGAGATAATGACGGGAATGCGAAAATTGGAAACCATTACCAAAATCCTGACAAGGGAGAATCAGGCAGTGACTGCCTATTGCAGTTCTGATACACAGTTCAGCCACTTGCGGAGAACAAATGCCATGGAGAAGAGGGGGATTAACAAAACGGTTTGCAGGGGCCATGGTGTTGAAGGAGGTGAGCTCGTCACAGCTTTCGGAGTCAATAAATGTCTCCTGCAAGGTGTTTTTAATCCATCTGCGGTGGGCTCTTAGGACGAAGCAAGTAGCCAGATGGCTTCCCAACCCGCCGACGGTCCGTCTTGTCATTTAAATGCCACTGTTGACACCTGCATCTGGGTGCATTTCCTCTGCATTTGCACTTTCCTTTTGCACTAGATCATTGAAATCCTGTAATTGATGAGTGTTGGCGATATTGCTAAGAGCTCCCACATGAAGAGTCTTACCACTGTCAACGCCAATGTTTTCTAAGAAGTCTGCTACTTTGTTGCCATTCCGACGAGTGTACCTGATGGTAACTGCTCGATGAATGAGTAGCCACTGCTCAATCTGTTCCAACCTTTCAGCAAATCTCCAACTGCTACCCACTTTATGTGCTGGAGTTCCCTGTCAGATCTGATTGATCATTTTAATTAAAATATGAGAGTCCCCTTCAATTATGAGTGGGAAGAATCTATTGTTTTGAGCAAGGAGAAGTCCTTGCCAAATTCCTTCTAATTCAGCTGAGTTGTTTGTATCCCAACTGCTTGACCCCATAAATGTTTGGAGAACATTGCCCTTGTGATTTCTGAATATTCCTCCAAATCCTGCTTTACCCGGATTTCCTTTTGACGCTCCATCAAAGTTGAGTAGTACCATGGGTGGTGGGGGTGGAGTCCATTTGTCAGGTGTAGCTCCAGATGGAGGGATTTTCCTTTGGTGTACCTGCTCATGGTTCCATTGAAGGTTCCAGTTCACCCATATATTTTGTTCCTATGGAGTGGAGGGGAAATCATCATCAAGCCAAGTTTGGAGCATCAAGGTTTCTCGTATGTTTTGACATATGTTGTTCCATAGAACTTCTTTTGGAGAGGAATTGTCCTTGAAGATGCGGCTATTTCTCTCTTTCAAAATTGTCCACATGAGGAAACCTGGTATTAGCTTCCATAAGGCATTTAATATTTTGCTTTTATAAGGGTGAGGTGCCTAAGAGCAAATAGTGCTGGTTGAATTCTCCTTATCTCGTCCATCTCTTTGACATCTGAAGCTAACTTTCTCCCAAAGTCGAGTTGCTAATGGACGTGAGCTTAGGAGATGTTCCTTAGTTTCTTCTGCTTGTTTACAATTTGGACAGATGGAAGGTCCGTGAAAACTATGTTTCCCAAGTAAGGATTCTATTTTGGCACAACAACCAGAGAAAGGTGGAGATTTTTGGCCAAATTGGTGGTTCCCAAATTTTGTGCTAGAGACTATCCTTGACGATATGGTCCCTTAGTATTATATCATATGTTTCTTGGGATGTGAAGGTACCTCTCGTTTCATAACCCCATCTAATGATGTCTTTCTTATCTGATTGGCATATTTTCATGTTTGACAGTTCTGTATCTAGGCCATATTTGATGGACTGTGTGGCTTGCCCAAGAATGAGGTTAGAGAATAACCATTGTCTGTAACCTTGGTTGTGAACTTCCTCCCAAAGTTGATTTACTTTGATCTTCGGTTGCTCTACCCAATCCTGAAGCTGGTGGCACGTGAGTAGGTCCTTCAATTTGGGTCTTTGCTGCTAGGAGTCCTCCCGAAACCTCGCATTATATCCATTCCTTATTTCCCAAAAACTGTGTTGTTGGATTAGATCTTTATGTTGTTTGGCAGCATTCCAAATTAGAGAGCCTGTGCCAACTTCTTTGAGCCGAATTAAATCATCTACTAGTCTATTATTAGCATACTTAGTTGTCCAGAGGATTGCCCAAAGAGTATGTGGGTTCGAGATCCATCTCCACCAAATGCGCGCTCCCATGACCTCGTTGCTATGCTAAGGATCTCGTAGTCTAGTGCCTCTAGAAGATTTTGGGCGAAAAACTGTTTCCCACTTTACTAGATCCCATTTTCTTTTTTGTTTCGTATTCCCCCATAAAAAATCTTGTTGAAGATTTTTTATTGCTTTAAGAACCCATTTGGGTGCTGCCAAGACTGAGAAAAGGTAGAGCGGCATAGATTGTAGCACTGCTTTGATTAAAACTAGGCGACTCACCATATTGAGAGTTCTGAAGGTCCATGAAGAGATAGAGGCTTCCAGTTTTTCTAAGAGTATTTTCTAGGATGAGTGCTTTAAGGCAGAGGCTGTCATTGGAGCTCCCAGGTATTTGGAGGGTAGATTTGCAATCGAGAAGCCCTGAATTCTCGCTATGGAGGATTGAGTGATGGGAGGAGTGTGAAAGAAAAATAATTGGGATTTTTCTTTGTTAATGCAGAGGCTAGAGGCATCCAAGAAGTCAGATAAAATGGATTTCAGTTTACGGGCTTCCTGGACCAAAGGGTGACCGAATAACATATTGTCATCCACGAATTGCTGGTGGGTGAAAGCAAGGGTATTCTGGAAAGAAAGGCCACGTAATTGTTGGTTATGAAGGGCATCTTTGATGTAACGTCCAAGACATTCCGCCATAATAATGAATAGAAAGGGTGAAAGAGGGTCCCCCTGTTGGATGCCTCTAGACGGCTGGAAGGGGTTGGAAGGGATCCCATTGACTAGAATTGAGAAAAAGGTAGAGGTGATGAGACTCATAATCCATCTTACCCAGTGGGGGTAAAGCCAAAGGCTAACAACATTTTTTGAATATAATTCTAGCTTAAAGTGTCGAAAGCTTTTGAAGGTCGATTTTTAGGAGCATACCTGCCTTTTTGGACTTCTTTAGGGAGTGAATGATTTCATGAGTGATAATTATTCCATCGGTGATCTTCCTTCCTTCCACGTATCCTGATTGCTCCGGTGATATAAGTAAGGGAAGAAAGGGCTTGAGGCGTGTAGTGATCACTTTGGAGACAATTTTATAAATGACATTGCAAAGTGCAATAGGTTGGAATTTGTCTGGAGTCTGGCTGTGCTCCTCCTTAGGGATAAGGGCGATGAAGGTGGCATTCAAGGATGGAAGCATCCTTCTGCTAAATCTTGACTCCTCGACTACTGGCTAGACTTCCTCCTTGATTAGATCCCAAAAGTTGCGAAAGAAGTCTGAAGTGAAGTCATCTAGTCCAGGTGCTTTCCCAACTTTGAGCTGTCACATATCTGTCTCCACTTCCTATAAAGATATAGGCCTAAGGAGGATTTGATTATGTTCCTTAGTTACAATCTTAGGAATATTCTTAGTGATTTTCTCTATAGCTGGTATTTTATCAATCTCCATTTCTTGATGCACCCTCCGAAAGTGGGTGAGGAGTTCCTGTTCTATATCTTCATGTGTTTCTAGATGTTCTTCTTGTCGATTTTGGAGGAGAGTAATGCTGTTGTGCATTATCCATTGGATGGTGGTATGGTGGAAGAACTTTGTGTTGTGTTTTCCCTCTTTAAGCCATCTGATCCTCGACTTTTGTCTCCAAAGAATCTCTGCCTGTTTTTCTCTTTTTGAGATTTGCATTTGTAGTAGACGTTCCTATTTTGCTATGGTTTCAGATCTTCCTTTAGCTATGATTCTCTGTTGTTCAATAGCGTCTTGTGCTTGAAAGATATTGCCGAAGGTAAAGCGATTCCACTGTTTTATTTTTTCCTTGAGATTTTTTAGCTTCTGTTGGAGCTTGTACATTTTTGTGCCTTTTTGTGGTGTGAAATTTTTCCATGTCTCTGTTATCAGGTTGTGAAAATCTGGGTTATTCATCCATAAGGCTTCAAAATGAAAGGACCTGCGAACATTGTCTCCCAGTCTTTGCCAGTGAAGCTTAATAGGCCAGTGGTTTGAGCCTGAGAATGACAATATAGAGGCCAAGAAATCTCCACCAAGATGTATTGCGTTATCATAGAGTAGGAATCTATCTAACCGTGATGCAATTTGGTGGGCATTTGCACGCTTGTTGTTCCATGTATATACGTCATTGTTGAATTCCATATCTATGAGCCTGTTGTTGTGAATGTAGTTTTTGAAGTGAGTGCTTTCACAGTCCAGCTTGACCCGTCCTCCTCTTTTTTCCTCCAATCTTGTAATCATATTGAAGTCCCCTCCTGTGATCCAAAGTGGGTGGGATCTTACTGAGTTGATCTGAGTTGAGGTATTCAGTGTGTCTACCTTTTTTGTTGCCTCCTAGGGAAAGTAGACATTGGCTAAGTGTCCATGAACATTTGTCCCTATTAAATGAAACATGGCTTGAATAAAGTGTTTACTAGCATGTATGTTAGTAAGTGTTATAGCTCTATCATCCTAAACAATGGCTAGCCCTCCTGAGGCTCCTATAGCTTCTAGAGCCACTTCTTTGCTTCCTAGCCATGCTTTGGTGAGGATCTGATCCAACGTCATGGAATTACACTTGGTCTCCTGTACGAAGAGAATTTGAGTCTTTTCCTGTTGTAACATGTTCCTTATTAGTCGACCCTTTCTCGGGTTGTTGAGCCCTCAAATGTTCCATGAGATGAGCTTCACGATTCACAATTGGGAAGGGGATTGTAATATTTGGTAAGCTTGGAGTATCTTCTAGATTCCACCAGCATCTCCCCTATGCGAATGGTTCTCTGAAAATCTATTTTCCTTCCTTGTTTCTTGTTGTCTTTGTATATATTTCTTCCATCCCACTGGCTGCCAATTTGGATTCCGAATGATCTTTGCTTTTGTGATTTTCAGAGAATTACTTCTAAGCTCTCTCGCTGTCGCTCAGGAATTTTGTCATATTCCTTTTTCTTACATGCCTGTTCAAGTCCCAGTATATCTAGGTCTCCGATGACAAAGCTCTCTGGTTCCTCTTCCATGTGTTGTACTACTTCTTTCTCTACGTATGTATCACCTACAATCGTGAGCTGCATTTGAGTGTTATCTATCTCCATTCTTTGAGCAGTCCTTTTCTGCGGGTTACTGGGAGAGGGCGATTTGGTATCTGTGAGTTTCTTAGAAATGAGGGCTTTCTTTGAGCTTGATGGAGCAGAATGGGTGGTAGTCTTAGAAATGGCTTCAGGTTGTTCCTGGTTATCTAAAATATGAACCTTCGACTGGAGTAGGGTTTCAAAGTTGTTGCGGAAAGGAGGTGTTGGTGATAGGATTTCTAACCGAGGTAGAGGGTTTTTTATGAGTCTTTTTGCAATTGGGAATTTTTGTGAACCCATCCAAGTCAGGTTTGTCCATTGAGGGGGTGGTCGTGGATTTCATATTGGAGGGACAGTCTTGGAATAAATCACCCAGGGCGTGGCATTTTCGACAGCGGAATGGTACATGCTCGTAATCTATTGTTTGTAACCATTCGTAATCATCATGGTTAAGGCTTACCGCATCCGGAAGAGCTTTGCTGAGGTGCATGTATACAAAGATCCGCACATAGGAGATGTATCGCTTTAGCTTTGTCTCCTCTGCCACTTTTATGAATTCGCCTAAACCATTCCTAATTTCTTGTAAAGAGTCTTCATCCCAATACTCTAGAGGGAGAGAATAAAGGCGCAACCACACTGGGGCCCAACTCAAATCTTCTTTGTCCAGGTTAAAGCTCTCAATCCATCCTCTCAGGTATAGTCCTGCTGAGTTGAAGAAATATGGTCTGCTATCCAATACCCTGTTTCAATCCTCCAAATAATTGAAAATGGTAGCAAAGAAGCCCTTAGGCCCTAACTGTAGTGTTATGTGCCCTTTTGGCTTCCATTTGGCTACAATCTAGCCATGCAATGCTTTCTCTGTTAGCCAAAGGCCTATGAACTTTCCTATCAAAGCATGATCCTTCATAAACTAGATCTGAGTGTTGATCCACTGACTTGGGAGCTCGATTTTGGGTCTGTCAATTGCTACAGGCTTGTAGGTGGTTGACGTCACTCTTGGTTCTTCCTTTGTGTTGTTATTCTTTGGCGCTTTTTCATTCTCTATTGCTATATCTTCTTGATGGTCCTTCCTGACATTTTCAGTTTGTCGCAGGTCGTTTTCCATATCAGCGGGGGAAGGCACCATGTCCTCCCCCTGAGGGGGTTCCATTGCGCGGTAATTGTGCCTTATTGTGCTATAGATGTCTTATGGCTAGAGGTTAATGGTAGAACAATGTAGTCTGTAAAGGTTTGCTAGTTGCAGAGCAATGTCAAACCCTAAGCGCTCCCGTCTCCAGATTGTTCCCCAATTTGAAATTATTATTAACTATTAACTGACTATTAATTTGATAGCTAAACATTGTTCAATCATCTAACATTAAATTTGAAGGTGTAGAGTAGTGCAAAGTAACAACTAGAGTAGTCTTTCTCAAAGGGAATTCCTTACAACGTTATAATTATATACTAGCAATTGCACTAAATGTTGCAAAAGACAAACGAGTGAAACTCATATCCTGCCTAGATGAGAATGTAAAACAATAACATTAAATTTGAAGGTGCAGAGTAGTGCAAAGTAACACCTAGAGTAGTCTTTCTCAAAGGGAATTCCTTACAACGTGATAATTATATACTAGCAATTGCACTAAATATTGCAAAAGACAAACAAGTGAAACTCATATCCTGCCTAGATGATAATGTAAAACAATCAACATTTTATGCAAAGAAGATAGATTACCGTAGAAATTAAAAAAATAAAAATTTAAAACTTTAAGCCCATCAATACCTCTCCACTGTCCACATCCCTTTATTTTAATTTAATTTCACCTTAAGAATTGGTTACTATGTTATTGACTCAAAATTCATGAGATGACCAGCTGCAAAGAAACACAAAGTTACACTCTTGAATGTTCAACATCCCTAGCAAGGAAATTTAATATCAATGATCATATCTTTAGAAAGTTTAAATTGTATTAAGTTGTACCCTAACATGTAAAATCAGATCTAAATATACAAGAATGGCTTAAATTATTCATCAATTTACATTCTCCAAAAGAAGTCATAAAATAAGGATCTCCAACTTTATTTGGGGCCAAATTTAATTTCACCGTAAGAATTGATTACTATGTTATTGACTCAAAATTCATGAGATGACCAACTGCAAAGAAACGCAAAGTTACACTCTTGAATGTTCAACATCCCTAGCAAGGAAGTTTAATATCAATGATCATATCTTTAGAAAGTTTAAATTGTATTAAGTTGTATCCTAACATGTAAAATATTGAAATATAAAAGAATGGCTTAAATTGCATTCATCGATTTAAATTCTACAAAACAAATCATATAATAAGACTCTCCAACTTTGTTTGAGACCCACTACAATCTCAAAATTAACAATTTCCCTTACTTATGCACTTTGTACATTTCATCAATATACCTTCAACAAAATAGGTAAATACTAAAAATTCTTTTGTCTTAATTCAATTCCAATATCATAACTCCCCATTATATATGGTATATATCTATAATTCTTTCTTAAGAAAAAATTAAACTTTAAAATTCCAAATTTCTCATAATATTGTTTCTACCCTTCTATTTTAAACCCTACAATGGCTTATTAACTTCATACCTGCATTACATTTTCAAATGAACCTGAAAACAAGATTGTCTAGCACTGTTTGAGGCCCATTTTCTACGAATCAAAATTTAAAGCTTCCACATTTTCACTTATTTGGGGTTTTTTAAAATGTAAAATTTCATATTTTTTATAATACAATATACAAAATTCTATTTTAAATAGCTTTTAGAACCCTTAAGTTTGAGATTTCTCATGATATATTCTTCTAATTCATAATGGTATGTTATCAAACTATTGAAAAATAATTGTTTAAAATTGAATTTGTTTCATCATAGTTTCAAAAATAAACCTCTAAATGGTACTTTCCAGCACAAGTTTGGGGATTTTTAGCCAATTGAGGTCAAAAATTTGTTATAATATTTATTTGTTTCCTTCTTATGAAATCCATGTTCTTTTCAGACCCATGTCTTCTGGAAAACGTAATTAATCATTTCATCTTTTTATCAGTGATTTGAACTGTTAAATTTCAAAATTCTCATGAAGTGGTGATATAATTTTATATTAATGAGTTTTCAAACTGTCATATTTCACATTTGTCATGATGTAGCACAATTATTTAGTTTTTACTCTAATATGCAAAAATCAGAATAGGGTAATTTTTTTGCTGCTAAATAGTTTCGTTTCGAAAACAAAAACATGTGCCTTAAAAAATGAAACATGCTTAAACCATTGACAATTTTGTCCTTAAATGCTCCCTTCTCTTCCTCGAGTTCATGTAGAATCATTTTTGGCCTACCTTTTTTTGTCATTCAAACTAGCTAAATGAATCATGAAGCCCCCTTTAGAGTAAACATCTGCAAACCAAAAACAGTAAGATTGTTAGAAGAAAATGAAAACAAACTAGATAAATAATATAACTATGAGGACTCCTAGCCCCAAGATTTAGCTCAATCGGTCAAATCAGTGCCTCCCCCATGGGAGGTCACAGGGTCAATTCTTGAAAGCTCTTGGGGTCAAGGCAGTTAATAGCTCGAGGGGTGTGATCCCCTTTGGGGTCTATATACCCTAGTTTTTACCGTGGACGTAGCCGCTACCCAGTGACCATGGGTATTGTGAACCACACTTGAAATAAAAACTATGAGGACTCCTCTCAGACAACTAATTAAAAAAAGTTGACCTACTAATTATTTGACCTACAAGTACAATAATTCCACCTAAGTCCATAGTATATGTCTCCAATGAAGCAAAGCCCTTTCTTAATCAATATAAGAACATGCATCAGAGAGACATACAAGCATACCAAGTTGACCTACAAGTACAATAATTCCACCTAATTCCATAGTATACGTCTCCAATGAAGCAAAGCCCTTTCTTAATCAATATAAGCACATGCATCAGAGAGACATACAAGCATACCAGTTAGCGTTAAAGCCCTTTCTTAATCAATATAAGCACATGCATTAGAGAGACATACAAGCCCTTTCTTAATCAATATAAGAACATGCATCAGAGAGACATACAAGCATACCAGTTAGCGTAAGGTAAACAGTTCATACAAGCATACCAGTTAGCGTAAGGTAAATAGTTCAGGTCATATTCAATAGTCAGTGATCTACACCCAAATATCAAAATTTTTGCAATTACAAGATCAAAACCATTTCCTGTTAAATGAGGAGAGATTTGCACCTCACTATTTCCTATCAATGGATTTGTTTTCATCAAAGGTGGAATTGTTTCCATTTGTTGGAAAAGGAATCTTGTCCAAACCAGGAAAAAAAAAGAAGAACTCCTAACAATGCATATTTAAATATTAATAAAACCACTAATGACCAATGATACACAATAGCCGAAAAACTACAATGCTCACCAATAACCCAGTCCCAAACTTATCACCAAACTATTATTTGAAATATGTAACATGACTCAAAGTGAAAATTATCAAACAAATTGAAAAGCCAAGTCTAAGAGACACTCTCACTTGGAGAAAACTTAGAATATAAAGAAATAGAAATACAAAGGAAAATATAGATGAAATTGTGAAGAAAAGTAAAGTCATTTTTTGAGGCTTGTCCAAGCACCTATTCAAAATTTGTTTAGCGATAGTCAGGAAAACAAATGAACATAGATTGGGAACAAATATTTCCTCTATGTACAAAAGTAATTTTTTCTATAGACTAAACCACAGTTACATCATTCGATAAGATCAAGAAGCAAAATAATTTGTATGCTAAGCTGAAGTTGCATTTTTTATTACCTAAACTATAGTCAAGAAAACAAATGAACATAGATTAGGAACAAACATTTCTTCTATGTTTGTTGTTTTCTTTAAATATTTATAATTTACACTAACTTTTTTGTTATTAATATTTTTTGGTTTTAAATATTACCTATCAAATAAACAAAAATAACTTACCTATTTTATAA
>APFE031241834.1:29489-39573 GCA_000404065.3 Pinus taeda
AAAGAATTTGACAAAGCCGAAAGCTCTATACGTGCCCAATAATTGAATGTTACGTAGCTTAATATGTGAAATACTATTGTCTCAAAAATCAAGACGCGTTAAGATGAGAAAATTGTTAGCATTATTTAAAGAAGCTGTTCAGCCAGAGAGGCAAGGAGGACCTTCAATTCCTGTAAAATGATATGTCTATGTCTGTTAAAGTAAAAGGACTGTTATAGTTCAATTTAATTTACTGATTATCTAACAATATGTTATTGCTTGAAAATTAAGATGGATAAAAAAGTGTTAATTGAAGTGCAAGTTTTTTTTTTTTTTTTTCAACTAATATTTATTTTGTATATAAATTTTTAGTCAAATTTATTTTGATCCTAGCTCCAATGACATGAGAGATTTTAAGTTGTTTAATTTGGGTAGGAATTTGGAAATACTTACAAAAATTTATGGTCTGAATATTATTTACATATCAAAAATATATTTTTTAAATAACAAAAATACAATTTTCACTAAAAATTAACTACTACTTTCATTTAATTAATAATATTTTTTTAATATTTATAATTATTTATTGTTTAATATTTATTAATTATCTATTAATTTGTTTATAATTTGAGGTAGAACCATTTTTTAAATCATTCCAATAATGGAACATAGTGGCTTTGGGAGCAGTTCGTTTAAAAAAAAACAGAAAAACAATTTTAAAAAATAATTATTCCATGTAAAAATTTAAATAATATTTTAATTTAAATTCAATATCAAAGAGATTCAACTAACTTAATATAATTTTATATCACATTTAATGTTTAGTTATACGAATTTAATATTTATATTGGTAAATATATTTTATTGCGATGGCGCTTAGGCTTCACATTCAAGATACAGTTTAACTATTAAATTTATTAAAATTTATATTTTTTTATTGGATAATTTTAAATAACAATTTTGAATAAATACAGCGACTTCTATTTTAGATTTTACAAATGATATAATTTCAATTCATAATTCCCAAAAAAGTTAGATTTTACCAGACAACAAATTACTTTGATATAAAAGCATCAGACAGTTTAACCACGCTTATAGATAGAACGAACCATCAATTTGAGATTCAGCGACATAAATAATTTAATCCAATATTTAATATTGTAGCGTGGGATAGTTATATTTTATTGGATAATGCCAAACGCCATCGAGCAGTAGATGGAATTGTTGTAACCCAACACACCCTCACCAGGTAGAAATTTATATGGAAACAGGGATACCCCTTGCACGACCTCTTTTCCTTCCAGCAGAAAAAGACAGCATCATCATTATAAAAATAAAGGTAAAGTCCAATACAGAGAACGAGAGAGCAGTCAAAAGAGAACCGACTAAGAACAGAACGAGACAAGAAAATCCTTTATTTCACTTGGGATCTTTATACATACTAACCAAGGACATGAGGCCAAAGCTAAAGCCATTCTGCATGGAAAATTTCCTTAAAATGCACAAAAGAAAATAAAGTTATGCAGTCATTTAAGAGTTATGTTTTTTAAATAACAAATACGAATAGATTTTCATGGTTAGAAAATAAAATAGCAAAAACATATATTGAATGTGCAGCTACAACAATTCTATCCTTGTAACACTAAATAAATTGGGGATATAATGAGGTTAGTTTAGTTGTAATCTCTAAAAAGGGAATTGGGGATATAATGAGGTTATGTAAATTGTAATTGTAATATTTAAGAGGGGTTAGTTTGGCCTATTTTATACTGAAAAAGAGATTATATCCTTTTTATATCTAATGAATTGCAGAAAAAAAATCATATATAACCATCATTTCACATAATGAAACTAAAAGGGCCCAAAGAAAGCACCACCAAGCCATATGTAACCATCATTTCACATGGTAACCATCATTTCACATACTCGGGTTTAGCATGGAAACGAAAAGTGCCCAAAGAAACCACCAGCAACACAATCTCTAAACTCCGATACAACCTAATCTCTAAAACTCTGGTATGTAAGGGGAAATATCGATCATGTGGTCGTACATGATGTAGTAAGACCACCGGCAACACAATCTCTAAACTCTGCTACAACATAATCTCTAAAACTCTGGTAGGTAAGGGGAAATATCTATTATGTGGTCGTACATGATGTAGTAAGGCTTTTTGGCTTTCTGGCCTCTAGGAAATGTAATTGAATATTATCTCAAATGTAAGGATTTAATGATGGGTTTTGGAGTGTTCTATTAAAATGATTATACATTTTTTATTAAAACTTAGTATAATTTATTTAAAATACAAATTTCAGATGAGTGAGAGTCATTATTCTGTCATTTATTAATTTGATTTATTATTGTATGATTAATATTATTTAAATATTGTTATAGTTTATTTATTAGTTAAATTCTATATTCTCGTTAAATATGAACAAATTTTCAAACTTTAATAATTGATTCAATAAATTACATATCAAATTGGACGAGTCTGCCTGACTGCAATTAAATATTTTTTTATAATTAATAATTAATAATGAACTATATTTATTAAGTATTTTATCTTAAAACATCACACTATTGTCACATATTTAACAATAAGTGTGATAAATAATAATGTGTGTAAACATTTTATAATATAATATATAATTCATTTTATGATATATAAACTGATATGTATAAAAAAATATTTTAATTGTTATTATAAATCTAACAATTAATTTTGATAGCTATGCTAATTTTAGAAAGTAAACTATAACGTGAATAATAAGAGAGTACAGGACTTGCTCAATACAATACATGAGGTCATTATGCAAATTCCATTGAGGGTAGCGTAAAAATTTCAAAGGTCCCGTCAAATGTAATGGTTTCTGGGACTTTATTGCAGTTTCGATCATTTAAACAAATTTTGTTGCCTATATTGGATGGGAAAATTACCCTATAACAAACATCACAATTTACACGTCAAAATCGATCCTGGTTGAGGGAATCAGGGAATCTGAGCATTTGGTGAAATCCAGGTATCTAAAGTGTCCTGCGTGCTAAACCATTGAGCTTGCCGCTGAGGCTATTGTCCTTAAAACAGTGTAAATGTTAGCCTCTTTCTTGTATTGAACAACGGTACTGGGAGTGTTTGTACCTTCCACCTTGTGTTTATAAGTGAGCTACACATGAACTATACCTTAGAGAGACACCAGACTGGCTGTTTTGCAATCATGAATTTATTTATTGGAAACACTAATTAATTTGTATGTCTGTGCTTGGTCTCCCTCCAATATCCTGCTGTAAAATTTAGGATAGCAGCTCGGGCCTGTAGCTCAGTGGTAGAGCATTTGACTGCAGATCAAGAGGTCACCGGTTTGAACCCGGTCGGGCCCTGCTTCTCTCTGGAAATGGCATTTTTCCGATTAAAAGCAAGATCGTTCGAACCCGGTCGCGCATTGAGCCTTTCTGGCAGAAATTGCTTTTTTCCTTCTTTTTTTTTTTCCTGATTAAAAGCAAGATCGTTATATCAAGCACCAAAGAAAATTCCCGGATATATTACTAAATAAACAATATAAATGTGAGAGACCAGGCGATGATAATTGCAGTCAATAAACGGTATGCATTAATGTTTAATTACGTTTTCAGACTTACTGTTCAATTATGTTGTTGATAAAAATAGGAGAAGGGCGTCTGTTTGCAAGGAAATAAAGTTCAAAGTATGCCTGATTATTGGTCTCATAATTAACATGACACCTATCTGTCCCTCTGAGAGTTGGTATGTAAATAAATTAACCCCAATTTACTTGGCCGAACATTTTTTGGATATGGTTTGACTTCAGAATTAAATTTTATCATCTGAGCTTTCAGAAGTTTCAATGCAAACAAAATCTCTGGAAGATAAATAACACCTTTCTCGTACAAAAAAATTTATTGCTTTAAAATGTATCTACGTAGATGGATACAGTCATTCTTATCTCGATTTTGATTTTACGAATATCTTGGAATTTAAGAATTAGGAGACCCTCTTCTGAACCTCAAATTATGTAACTAAGTATATTGGCCTCAACAGAGAACTGTTGAAACCCTGCGGGAGTATTCTCCAGTGCCTTCGAAAGATTCGAAAGCCATGCCGCAAATGG
This sequence comes from Pinus taeda, assembly GCA_000404065.3. Lineage (NCBI taxonomy): Eukaryota > Viridiplantae > Streptophyta > Pinopsida > Pinales > Pinaceae > Pinus > Pinus taeda. The sequence continues at coordinate 33,591 of APFE031241834.1, forward strand.
GCAGTGACAGTTCACCGTCGAAGCCGCTGCCGATGACTGCTTGCAAAAATATATGAGGGCATGAGGAGATTCACATCTATCAAATTTGCAAGTTTCCAGGTCTTTGTATGCACGCTTTTGGGCTGTTGTCTGTCGTTTTCACTCTATATTAGAACCCTCTGTTCGTATAACGGTCAACTTTTGTTTTGTTACCGTTAAGGACGGTTATGGTCCTGCGGATATGGAATAAATTGTATAATGAAAATAATTATGTTGTATTGGATTCCATGTTCAATAACCAGCTCGGCCCTACTCAGACCTCAAGTATGGTTTTTCTGAATGGGTGTTCTTTCCAAAGGTTAAACAGGTTAAAGTGGGTCTTGAATGGTAACACTCACCTCTTAAAGTTCCAAGGTTATGATTCTTTGATTAGAAATGGGTAGAACTATAAATATGTAAATTGAAAATAAGCGGACTTGTAAATAAGTATATGATTCTTTGTTCAGAAGAAAATATAAATATCTAAATTGAAAATAAGTGAAATCATAACGAACAAGGTTATGATCATTTATTTGAAAATGGGTAGACATATAAATCTCGTAGGATTTTATTTATTTTGAGACAAGATATTAGAACCCTATTCGGTTTTGTTATTCTTAATAATGTGGTTTTGTCATTTAGAGTAGTTGATCCTAACATGGTCATTTACATGATTTTATCTTTTAGTAGGTAATAATAACTGTATTTAAGGCTTTTCTCATTTAACCTACTCATTCATGGTTTTGTCTATCTCATTTAACTTACTCATTCATGGTTTTGTCTATTTATGAGTCAGAAATCATGCTTCCCTCATTTAACTTACTCATTCATGGTTTGCTTATTTATGAGCAAGAAACCATGACCTTGTAACTTGGTTATTCATGTCCATGGTTCCACACGTTTTTGTGTAATCAAACCTAAACCTTTGTCATAGTTATCATTAGTAAATAATCATCTTCATCAAGGTATATTTAGAAGTATATAACGAAAATAATTGTGTTCCTAGATTCTATATACAATATTAAACAGGTGTGACCCCATTCTCACCTTGTTCAAGTTTGCAAACACTATCCACCTTACAAACTCTTAAGATTTTTTTCCCTAGAAATGCATTTAATCATCATTGTGCTTAGAAATGGTGAAATAATGGATGGTCCGGTTACAAATGTATGGTTTCCTACACAAAAATCAATGAAAACATGAACATGTGAGTCAAATATGAGCAAAACCATATATCACCAAGGCATAAGCGTGTGATTCTCTACCGAAGAATGGGTGAAACCATGAACTATTCATAGTTTTCTCCATTACCAAGTAGGCATTCAAAACTTTTCTCATAGTTTTGGTTTAACACGTGTAGAAGATTTTTAAGCCACGTGTTTCAAGTAAACACTTCACTTTTCGTCAAAGAAAATATCAGTAAGAAAAATAACATGCATAACCTTTTTCACCAACCACAACCTTGTACCATATTTGTTCATCATCTAAACCATTTCTAGTAGGGAAACTTAACCTCACAACTTACTTATTATTGTTTCTATGCAATTCCATTTAGGGAATCATAACAACATGGTTTCATCCCTCTCATCCAGAGTTTCATCTATTTCATGATTAGGACCCTACACGATGGTTAATTTTTGTCACACAAGATCACATGAGAAGGATAATGAGGTCTCTAAAATTTTAAATATTCTTGTAAAAATATTCTAGCATATATCTATCTCAACCTTTGATGACTTATCAAACTACATTGAAAGAAAAAAACTCCACATGCAAACCTATGGTTAAAGGTTCTAAGTACTATAATAGAGATCTATGCAAGCCTTTTTTCTCTTTCCTATTTTATGTGAAATTCCTCTTGCTTTAGTTTATTGGGATTAACACATGTTGCATTACATGACACCTAATGTAGAGTGGATCAACACATAATTTTTCAACTATTTTTGTGCTATTGGGGTGGAAAAAATTGGAGTTGATGACTTGAAAAGGAGTTATGAAACAAATGTCTCTTATGTTTCTATAGAATACAAAGCTATAATTGTAGACTAAGAAAGATATCTAGTTCCATGAGAGAGGAACTCCCAGTTATGGTCTCCACTTGGCTCTTCTTTGATCTTCAAATATAAATAGGTTCTACATTGAGGTTTGACATATTTGGCTTGGTCATCTTGCCTTTCCTTTTCTCCTCAGTGTGATCCTAAAAATGAGCAAAATGAGTTTGATCTCCAGTTCCCCTTCCTTTCTCCATAAATTGCAGTTCATGAGTAATCTTAATGATACCATAATTTATAATTTATAATCAGAATTAATATTTTGGAACGATATAGCTATTCATACACCCATGCATAGATAAATTATTATCCTTTTATTCAAATGACAAAATCTATGATGATTCTATTGATCTCATTAACCACCACAAAAAAATCATATAATATATACTATTTTTCATTGTTGCAATATCATAAGTAAAGACATTTAATTGGTAAATGTATTAGATAACATAATAACAATGTTTTAGATTTGAATCATTGTATAAGAGGTAGAATTGATTTATTTTCTACTTAGGTGTATTTTAAAATGGGGTTGTAGTTTCATAGCATCATAGTTAAGAAAATGGAAGCGGAGGTATTATCATTGATTCTGGAATGACATATATTAGTATGTCTAGATAATGCATGTATTATTGCAAGTTTAGATCAAAGTTGCAATGATTGGCAATTTCTAAATCTCTGCCTACACTCCAATTTCCATTTGTAACCTTTCACTTTGCAAGTGCTAAGAAGACAAGGGGTAAGAACACACATGAATGGTATTTTCTTACTTGCCATAACATTGATACATTGTCCAAAATGTAGAAATGCAGAGAAATATTTCTTCCTCAGTACCTCCGCACTCTACACATGTCTCAAACGTCAATGGCACTATGAATTTTGGTGTTTCAATAAGCCACCTATTATTTATGGTCTTTTACAAGTTCCAATTTCATTGGCTGATTGAACCACTTAATTCAATCTTTAGCTAAGTGATTATGATTATGTTTAAGATATAAAATATAAAATCAACATTCAGCTTTGTATGCCATTAAACTATAACCATTGTGTGGAGTCTGAAGGTGTAGAGGAAGCTTTCATTGCGCTACCTTTGCTCCTGCACACTTAATAATTATTAAAAACAATTATAACCATTAAATTTTAGAAAATTAAATTATGCGAGTATTCAAGTATGTGAAATACCACTACTTGTGAGGGATACAAAGGGTATTTATATGTAATTTGTGATAAAATTTTACTTATTTCTATGTTTTTGCAAAACTTCTATTATATTAGATAATATTACAAACTTGAACCAATTGACCTTGATCCAATGTAGTTGGGCACTATGCATAGAACCTGTGTATCCACCAGTAGAGAATCAAATCAAAGAATATGTTCCAATTGATATAGATCGAGAGCCATACTCTGTTGCAGAGGCACTTTACTCTACTTATAAATACTACGATGTCTCCAAGTCTACAACTACTACAATGGATTTTGAGTAAACAACTACCTTTGGGTCTCAGTAGCCTAATCAATGAATCGAAACATGAGACAACCTTTACTTTAATATCATAGATTTTCTTACCTTATGACCTAAACCAAGAACCCACAAAGGTGTAGGAAAAGGCATCATAGTTAGAGGAAGACGTACCATCTCCCACTCTTCCACCAACATTTCAGCTGGCATCCCTTCCAATTTGAAAGTTTGTTGCAAAGCCTCTAGATTTGGATCCTATTATAGTCTGAGGGCTATATCATGTTCCAATTGTAGCATAGCTAGATTTAGCTTTACAATTTCTTTATTATAAAAGATCTTCTCTCCATTAATGATGTCACTATGAATGATGTTTCAACATGGCCTATTTGTCCTAGGGATGATGCAAAGACAACACAAACAAAGCTAATTATAGTGCCTATAGGTGTTCCTACATCTGCATATGTTCCTAGACAAGTTATTCATTTATATGCTTATGTTTCCACCTTAGTGTCATTTTCCTGTGCCATTCTGCCATTTTCTCGTTTTCCAAGAAGTGTTGCAGATTTGCATGGATTTGATTAAAGGATCACATGAGGCTTCTGCATGTCATCCACAAGGTATATATTTTTAAATTTTTGGCCTGCGAAACTATGACAAATATATTAATTTATACATAATGTGAAAGGTGTGGCAATGTGGATTTCCCTTCTGCATCCTACACACATTCCCTGCTCCACACAAATTGTAAAGAAAAAATCCTATTCTTATTCTTTGGTGTTTATAAATTTTTGTGAAATAAATTCTTAGGGATGAGAAACTACTTGTTCAAATCAATTTGATTTGGGTGTTTTACCTGCATAGTACTAAGCACGATTTTGCTTCTTCAGTATGTTTATGACTTCTTGCTCATTAACCTTGGCAAAATTTTGTTTTGGAGTTGCAATTTCACAGTCTAGCTTTTTGATCCGTGATCCATAAATTGAAAAAATAAGGAAAGAAGAAAACATTTTGAATTTGGAAAACAATAAAAATAATTATGTCTTCAATGAATATCATCAAAATTGCAAATAATTGAATAAGTTTGATTGAAAAGTTACCTTCTGATATGGCCAAAGAGGCACTTGATCATCATGACAAATAATCTTCATAATTTTGTTGCCTATTGACCATTTGCAAGAAAATTCTACTATTAGAAGAGAGAATAACTAAATAAAGTTGGGAAATTTACTCTCGTTTGTTCTTGCGCTTGCATTACACAATCAATTACTTGTTGAATTCTTCCTTGCAAGCTTGGGTGCTTGCTTTATACGGTCTAATTGCATCATTATGCATGTTTGAATGCATTACACAATATAATTGCATTACCAATTCATTGGTACGCAAGCTCGATTGCATTAGATAGTATATTTTATTGATTTGCAAATTTGATTAATTGCTTTATGGGTTTTAATATTTACTATTTTGTTATTCAAAACATGACCAATACGCTAATTTCACACTCATGTAAATTTTTTTAATAGTTTTAATCAATGTCATGATTAATGGTCATAGATAATACTTTCTTTTCGCTGTAAATTGTAGTTCAAAGTACGGAGGTGCGGAGAAGTGTGCTTAGAAATACCTCTACATTGCATAGAAAACATGTATTACTTCTGTAGACCTTCGCACTACGCATTGCGTAAAATAAATGGGGGTAAAAGCATGGAGATGGGTTACACTTTTCGGAAGAATGAGGGCATGCTTTGCTGAAAAACAAATGTTTGATCGAGTAATTTTAAGCACTCGATCGATATCGAGTTGTTTAGGCACTTAAAAATAGCTCAATCGAGTGTTAAACAAACTCTCAATCGAGTTGTTTTCTAACCTGAGTCAACAACTCGATCAAGCCCTTGAACCGTATGATTCACCATTAATACCATTAATAAAAGTTGGTAAGACTGCGAGCGGGTTAGTTTTTTAATGGCTCATTGAGTCACTAGATAACAATGTATGCCCCTCAATTGAGGGTTTATTTAACACTCTTTTGAGAAATTTGAATTTTTAATTCAAGCACTCGATTGAGCTCTTGTAGTCCTAAAAATTATAGTTTCAGCACCTCTTTTGCATATTTCTCTACAACCCCATTTTTCACCCTATCAGATTTAAGGCATAAATTGTTCTTAAGTGGCAGAATTGATCACATTGGATTCGTAAAAGAATCCTATATCTAATGACATGTGAATTTTACACTTTCAAATTCATATGATATTTTTCATCTAATTTCTTTTATACATAACACTTGATTTTTTTTGGACAATTTCAATGCGGTTGAATAAAAAATCCATAGCATAAATATACACAACAAAAAAATTTCAAAAAATACTGCTATCTTTGTTTATGAGTCATCTTCAAAAGGGTATTGTGGTTTTTCAATTTATTTAAAGAGTTGAAAAAAATCTTAGGTGAACACATG
>APFE031241835.1:0-10780 GCA_000404065.3 Pinus taeda
TAAATGAACAATTCTTGGATGATTCAAATGACAAAACCTCCTTTCTATATATAGGAGTCTAAGGAGTCACAATATAAACCAACCGACCTAACAATAATAATATAAAGCCACAAAAATAACCATAAAGGGATTCTATGGGGTACAGTAATAACAATATGGGGGCAATAGGGGCACAACAATATTAATAATGGGTATAACTACAATAGTAATGGGGTAATCACTAGTATTATAGGGACCCAACAAAGAATGATACTTTGTATGTTGAAGAAATGTAGAAAACACACAGGTTGAATAGAATAATTGAAGATTTGTAGAGCCAATCATTGATGGCTCAAACCTTGGCCCAAGCTAAGGAAAGCATTTGGGTAGATATAAGTCAGGGCATAATTGAAGTATGACTCTCCATTCAAATCATTTTTGAGTAGGAGGAACTCATAAATAGATGTTAGGTAGCCACTGATGAAGTGAAGCAGCTTCTTAAAGATAAACCAAGTGAGGCTACAGACATGATCAGAGTTCTAAATTCAAAAACCAGGGTTGAGTTGGAGAAGATTGACGTTCTGGACATAACATAACCCATTTTGGAGATCAACAAGGTGTTGCAGAAAAAGAACTTGATGACTCAGTTAGAGACTGAGTGCCAAACCTTGAAGACTTTTGTCCAAAAGTTTAATTTTAAGTTTAATTTACTTAATCAGAGAGGATTGCCAAGATTAGTGGCCCCAAATGGCAGGTTGATCAGTTTAGGAGAATATTGCCAAAAGTTGTATACTATAGCAACTGATAAAGAAAACTTTGCAGGCATAAATGGTCATATTATAGGAAAACGAATGTTAGAAGCTTTATATTTCAACTTGACTATTAAGCATGAGATTAAAAATATTTTTGTAAATAACCCCACCTTTGAGAAGTACACCGAGGTTGATGAAGTTTCCAGGAAATTGGTAAATCTTTCCATACCAAGTGAAGACCGGTGGGATCACTCGTGTGAAGTTATTTATTAACTTTCATCAACAACTCAAGGACAGTTGGGAAACACTTTTTGGAGATGACATCATCAATAGATTCCTAATGAATAATGCTAGCACTTAGTAGTTTTGAAATTCCTATAGTTTTGTACTATTTTTGTATTTTTGTTTTGAAAATATATAGAATAATTTTTTTATAAATAACTCATCCTTCAATTTATTAAGGGTTGAACCCTTGGATGAGCTTTGAGAATAGAATTGTAACCGAGTTGGAGATTTTCCAAGTTAGTGAAAGGATTCTGAATTTGTCTTCTATGGTTTTATATCCTTGTAAGTTTTCATATGTTCTTATTTCATTATGTATTTCTTCATATATTTAAGTCTTTATGCATATATCTGGGTAAGATCATATTGACTATCAGTCAGCCTTAAATCTCCTATGAAGTTATCAACAATAATTAGGGACTAGTTTATAAGGCTATATGTTATTATAAACTCCCTTATATCAATTAATTTTCACACAAATATGGAATTATTTAAATATTTTTTTTTTTACCAGAAACATTGTTTGCCTGTGTTCTTTACTTATAACCAATCAAATATTTTGTCTGAATAAGCAAGTTATATTTCATCAATATTACGCTATTCATTCACTTTAAATCAATTAGCTATAACTAGACAAATACCATCCCTTTCATCTAACTTAGTAATTATTAAGGCTTGAGCACCAATTTTCAGTAATTCATAACATTGGTCATCCATGAAACTTTAAAAACAACAAAAAATTAGATGCTCTAGCATGAAAAACTGACCTAGAGTCATCTCAGAGGACAATATAAGACTGGTGATGTTGTTGGGGGGCGAAAATTGAACTATTTTCCTAGGGACAACGATTAATTTTTTTTCTTTAAGCTGAATAAAGAAATTGTAGGTTAAAAATCATTCCCCTGGCGACTCCACTAGATGAAGTTAGCTCCTTCAAAACATGCCATATCTCACTTTGACTCACAAATTATATCTCCTTTATCTAATCTAGAGAGACTAGTGAGAGAGGCCTCGTTTAGAAGGAGACTTGAAGCTTCTGCTTCTTCTTCTGTACCATTATAGCCTGAAGATATTCCAGCTTCTAATCCCTTTAGCTCTGTTCCATCCTGATTAGATTTTGCTGATCTAACACCTAGATTTTTACAAATTTTATCTAAAGGAGTTTATCTACAGTCAGATCTCTTAGTCCAATCTCTGGAGTCTTACAAACTTCCTGAAATATTTTCAAATTCACCCAAGTCAAAGGAAGAACTAGATGTACATTTACTGGAGCTAAAACCAACTAATTTTATCTTCCCCGCTCATTATAAATTTCCATCAACTTCTGCCCAACCTAAAGAAAACTTCTATGTATATCCAAACCCACGGTTTGAAAGCAGAGAGCAGGTTGAAACAAAGGTTCATAAGTTAGTAATTAAAACACCTTTGAAAACTTTTAGGAATCCTCCATTTTCCCATTCTCCTCCTCCCACTTTTACACCTCCTTATTCACCAACTACTTCGCCACCTTCCTCTTCATCCTCCACTACATCATCTCCTAGATCTTCTACTGAATCATCTTCTTCTTCATCTTTAGATATGGGCTTTCAAGCTAGATATGCTGCCCTACATCTTCCCAACCATCTCAACAATTTTCTTGATGGGTATTTGAAACACCTGCCCAAGTTTAATGGTGAAATTGGTTTATCTGCAGAAGATCATCTAGCTGCATTTCTAGATTTTGCAGATAATATGAATATAGAGCATGAGCATGTATATATGTGTTTATTTGTTTAATCTTTAGAGGGAAATGTTAGGATATGGTTTGGGAAACTGAGAGCCGATTCAATTCAGTCCTGGAATGAATTAACTACTATATTAAAAAATTAGTGGGGTGTTAAAAAGGATCCAATTTACTATCTTACTAAGTTTGAAGAGCTTAAAAAGAACCATGCAGAACCTCTGGCAGATTTCATTAAACGATTCAATAAACTCTATCAAAAAATGCCTCTTGATTGTAAACCTCCAGTTATAGTAGTGAAAGTTAGGTTTTCCAAAGCCTGATGATGACTTTGCAGTCATGCTAAGGAAAAGGACATCTCCTACCCTTGAGGACATGCAAACTAACGCTATAGAAGTTGAGGCTAATATATCAACTTCATCTAAACTTAAAGCCAAGGCTAAAAAGGCTGAAAGACAAATGAAAGCTAAGGAGGAAGGATCTTCCTAAAATACTAAAAAGGATGATAAGAAAATAGATGAAAGAACATCATTACATAGAAACCTATCTAATAGGATTTTTAAGATTGAAACTCAACTTAGAACGATAAAACAAACTGTTGTTATACCACAGACTTAGTTTAGAAGGGCCCCTCAAACTCAAATTTTATAGAGACCTAACACTCATCAAAAGATCCAACCTCCTTTGATGATTGATGACCAACAACCAAATAATATTGGTCCTCTAATTTCTGAAGATATAAATAATTTTGATTCTTCATCTGTACATAATGCTATTATCACCGTTCAAATCAGTCTTCCCAAAATCAAGAAGACAATCAAATTTATAAATATCAGGCCTTCTCTAAATTCCTAATTGGAGAATTGAATATAATATACGATCTAAGGCCTATGTCATGGCCTCGTAGACCTCCAAAAATTCCCACTCTAAATGAACCTCAGATCAAATCTGCTAAAACTCGGACCACAATCATTCAACTATTGAATCAAACAGGTGAAACAAACCAAATTCATAAATTGTTTTGACAACCTTCAATGTTGAAAGAGAACTAGAAAGAGTTAAAATACCAATTCCCCTAGCTGAACTATTAAAGAACCCAAGGTATAAGAACCAAGTTACAAAATGGATTCAATCATCTAGTGTGGATGCTAAAGGGGATGTGATAACCCTACAGGACAAAAACCATCAGTATTTTTTGGTTCTAGATCTAACATGATAGATGAGAACGTACCCCCATTTTATGTGACTATGAAAATTCATGATTTTTTGCTATATAACTATATGTTAGGTTCTGGAGCTTCCCATAATCCAATTCCTAAAGTGATCATGGACCAGCTGCAAATTAGAATTCACTAGAACTTACCATGATCTTTACACTTTTGACTCCAAGAAAGTTCTTTGTCTTGGACTCATTAAATATTTGGTGGTTACCTTAGCTCAGATCCCTATCAAAAGTGTGGTTTTAGACATAATAGTCACTGACATTCCTCCAAAATTTGGTATGCTACTATCAAGATCTTGCTATTCTAAACTAGGAGGAATCCTAAAAATGGATATGTCTTATGCCACTATTCTGGTGTATGGGGGTGAGCATCTCAAGCTATATAGAAAAGTTAGATTTATGAACATTGTTTTTAGATCTGATCAAGCTAGGAATCATTGTATTTATGTTGTTGACCAAGTCTTTGGGTGTTTTGAACTATCAGTAAACAATTCACAAAATACTCAACTTACTATTGAAGATATTGTTGATCAACCTAAAACTATTGAAACTGATATTTGGAAATTGTGCTTTGATGGTTATTACTCAAAGAAAGGAGCAAGAGCTGGAATTGTATTAATTTCACCACATAAAGAAAATATTACCCAATCATACAAACTTGAATTCGATGTAACTAATAATGTAGTAGAGTATGAATCTTTTCTGCTAGGGTTGCAGTTAGCAAGAAGTCTTAAGGTACATAACTTAAGTGTATACAGTGAATCTGAACTTATTGTTAAGCAATTTAGGAATAAGTTTCAAAATAAGCAACCCAGATTAAGATCTTATAGGAATGAAGTTTTGGATTCAATTTAAAATTTCTTTTCAGCATTCAATATCACTTCTATTCCTAGAGATCAAAACATGCATGCAGTTCCTTGGCCATTTTTGCAAGTTCATTTAAAATTTTTGATAAAATGCTTGTCCAGTATCAAATTCAAGTCAAGTATAGGCCATATATTCCTGAAAATCTTAAGCACTAGCAAATATTTGATGATGAAGAGCAACTAAAATCCTTTTTGCATGTCATTGATGAATTCTCAAACATGCAAGGTGAGGAAGAACAACCTGATAATCTTGAAATTGACAACGAAAATCAAACACCACAATTTGATTCTAAGATTGTTGATCATAGAATTATCCAATTATATAAAAAAATTATTCCAAAAGGGTTAATCCCTCTTGAGAAGCTCTTTGATCATAATGATGTCCCCAAAAATCCACTATTTGATTCACATGAGGAAAATATTGAAATTTATAACATTGGAAGTTCTAAAGAGATTAGAAACATTAAAATTTCTGCATCCCTGTCAATGGAAGCTAAAGACAAATATTTAGCCCTCCTTAAAGCCTACAAAGATGTTTTTCCCTGTGTTATCGGGAAATCTAGTTTCCACTCAGAGCTACTAGTCCCACTAAGACTGGTAGCTATCTTAGAAACAAACAAACTAAAACCACTTTTGCTTTCCTTTATGAGAAGTAGATAAGAGGGGAACAAAGGACACCAACCTCAATCTTGCGCTTGGTTCCTTGCTTGGTTCCTCTCCCTTCTGATAAATCTTCGCCACTCCTTCTTCATCTACCCAACTTCAAAGAGCACCTGTGGAATCAAAGCAACATAATACTATCGAAGAACAGAGATCTACAACCATAAACAATATAGGACCAGATATGTATTTACCACACAAATGCATATATCATCAAACATACAAGAATGTGGAGGAAAACTTGAATAACTTTATTAATATCAAGAATATCAAAGAGGATTACAACTAATTGTTCTGACCCAGCATCATCCTCTCAGCATGAAAGCCCTTCTTCACTTCATGAAAAGCTTAGATAACCCAACACTATGATATTTCACCAGGAAACCAACAACACTTCCTTACAAGATATAAGATTCCAGCCTCTAGATCTCTAGGATGAGGGATCCATATATAGATGATTGTAGAGGGGTGAGTCAGCTTCTAGGATTTTGATTAGTGTCCTCTCTCTGATATTTTTTTATTCCACTTGGAGATTGATGATCTCTTACTCATCCCTGGGCGAATTCAGAGGCAAGTGTCACAGGAGAAGTTTCTGGAAGATTCCATGATCATCCACCTTGCAAACTGTCTCTGCCATTTGTCTACTCTCTCCCATCGCACCCTACGGAAGGGCTTTCCAGCAGGTGAGATGCATCATACCCTCTGCACTGGGTAGTCTATATGGTCCAGTTTTGACCAGTTCTGAGCAGTTTTCCATGGAGAACTTCTGGGAGATGATGTAATCAGCTGACCTTGTTCCTTTAGGGTGTGAAGCAACACTTTTAGGGACTTAGAAGCCCTTGGTTTATGGACATGTATGATTGGGGTTGCAGTGCCCAAAAATGTCTATAACACCCGGGTCTTATAATGAATTGAAAACATATGATACATCTCTTATTGAACACAAAATTCCATTAAAACTAGAGGCAAAACCTTTCAAACAAAAATTGAGGAGAATTAATCTCGTCCCTATTCCTATAATTGAAAAAGAACTAAAGAAGCTATTGTATGCTAAAATAATACTTCCATTAAGATATTCAGATTGGGTAGCCAATCTAGTTCTAGTGAGAAAAAAGAATGATGAAATTAGATTATGTGTGGATTTTAGGAATTTGAATAAATATTCCCTAAAAGACAATTATCCATTACCTAAGATGGATCAATTGCTTTAGAAAGTTTCAAGACCCCATAGAATTTCCATGTTAAATGGTTTTTTCTGGATATAATCATATTATGGTTAGTCTGGAGGATAGAGAAAAAATTGCATTTACAACTCCATGGGGCACATTCATGTATGCCCGGATGTCTTTTGGGTCAATGAACGCTGGAGACACATTTCAATGTGCTATGGACCTTGCATTTGTAGGTAATACAACCAAATTTTTGTTATTTATTTAGATTATTTAACGATTTTTTCCAAATCTAATGAAAAGCATTTGAGAAAGGTTTTTGAGAGGTGCATAAAATTTGGGATTTCTCTTAATCCCAAGAAGTCCTTGTTTGCACTCTAAGAAGGAAAATTTCTCAGCCACATCATTTCTAAAGAAGGAGTAGTCATTGATCCTAAAAGAGTCTCAACAATTCAGGAACTCATATTACCAAGGAACAATAAGGAAGTTCGATCTTTCCTTGGCAAAATTAATTTTTTAAGGAGTTTTATCCCTAATTATGCAGAAATAGTTAGGGACATAATTGATATGTTGAAAAAGAACCATGAAGTCAAATGGAATATTCCTGTTAGGTATGCATTTGATGAGATTAAAAAGGCCATTGCTAAAGTTCCTATCTTAGCCAGTCCAGATTACTCTAAACCTTTTAGTGTCTTTTCTTTTGCTTCTAAAACTACCTTAGTTGTTCTTTTGCAAAAGAACAAAGATGGAGATGACCATCCCATTGCATTTTTAGCAAGGTTATGAGAGATGCTGAGCTAAAGTATGACATCATTGAAAAACAAGCCTATTCTTTACTTCAAGATTTGAAATCCTTTGAAGTCTATCTAATCCACTCTTTTATCATTGCCTATGTACCAAATAGTGTTGTCAAAATTGTTCTAACTCATCCTAACATAGATGGAAGTAGAGGGAGATGGATAACTAAAATTTTAGAGTATGATATCATCATCAATACTACCAAACTTGTAAAAGGTCAAGGTATGGCTAAGCTCCTTGCTTAATCCAATTGAAAAATCTTAGGAATAAATTATGTTTTTGACATCCCAACTGAGAAGAATAGATAAGAACCTTCTGCAACCCCCACATAGGAGAATCCGCAAGAACCTTCTGAGAGCCCAACTAAGAAGAATCCACAATAACGTTCTGAAATCCCAATATACGATAATCCACAAGAACATTCTGCATCAGATCAGACAATTTTGATTCGCATTGATGAAAAGTTTTGTTATCAGATTGGTACTTTGATATTGTGAACTTTCTTAGAGAATTTCAATGTCCAACCTGAATTCAGAAAAAATAAATGTAAAACACTAAAGTTGAAGGTTGTAAAGCACTGTATTTTGAATGCAAATTTTTATTGCAAGGATCCTCTTAATATCCTTTTACTTTGCCTAATAGAGAATGAGACAGAAGGGATCATTGATGAATTTTGTGCAGGAATTTGTGGAGGCCACTATGCTTGGAGGGATACATCATATAAGATCTTAAGGGAAATTTTTTATTGGCCTAATGTTTGTACAAGTGGGATCAAAGGTTAGAAGTTGTGCACAATGTCAAATGTTTGCTAGAAAACAGAGATTAGCAGCTCTTCCATTGGTTCTGGTCTTAATCCAAGCACCATTCTGTCAATGGGGATTGGATTTCATTGGTGAAATTCATCCTCCATCAAGCACTCAGCATAGATGGATATTTACTACTACATATTACCTTACCAAATGGATATAATCCATTCCATTAAGAAATGCAACTCATACAGTTGTTAGCAAGTTTATTGAAGAATATATATTGCCTAGATTTGGATTCCCCCAGCAAATAGTGATAGACAGTGCACAAGAATTCAGAAGTACTAAGATGATTGGGTTCTGTCATAAATATCATATCTTGTTGCATCATTCTACACCATACTATCCACAGAGAAATGGATGGGAAGAGTCCTCAAATAAAATTTTGGTTAAAGTTATAAAGTAAACATCGAATTATCATAAAAGGACTTGGGATAGTCATCTTATTTATGCACTTTGGGCCAACATGATTTCACCCAAAATATCAATAGGTAAATCCCCCTTTCATCTTGTTTATGGAAAAGAATCTATATTTCCCACACATTTGGCTTTCCTTGTCATGAAGTTTTTGCAAGAGTCAAATGAAGATCCTGGTGACTTCTCTCAAAGAATAAATCAGATCATATAATTAAATGAGGATAAAGATGAAGTACATTACAAGCTTAAGAAATATCAGAGTAAAATGAAAAGCTTGTTTGATATGAAAGCTAGGGAAAAATATTTCAGGAAAAGTGATTTGGTACTGAGATGGGATGCTAGGAGAGAAGACAAAGGGAAACATGGCAAGTTTTACAACCTTTGGTTGGGACCTTTTAGCATTGTTGAGGTCAAGGGTAATAACATTTTTATTCTACAAAATTTGGATGGAGAGTATTCCTCATTGCATTTCAATGGGAATTACTTGAAGCACTACATTTAGTATTGAGAGGTTTCCATTCTTTCATCATTGTATTATACCGAAGAGTTTTATTTTACATGCAGTGTGTATTTGTTTTAACAGATATCCCATTATCCCGAGGATAAGGCACATGGATATGCAAGTTCTCTACAACTTGCAAGAGGAAGCAGTCCCCATTTGGAGCCAATCTTGTAACATGCTTTAATTTTTATAAGTTAGTTTTTATTTTATAAAATAGGGTATGAAAAGATAAAGAAACAATGGAAATATGAAAAAAAATAGAAAATAAAAAAAGAGATGAAATAAAACCCCATCAAAATAAAATATTTTTTTTTGTATAAGTGTGCTCGTTTAAATGCCACTTCATGAAATAAATTGCATTTATAATAAATAAAGGCCTGTGTGCAACTTGTTTTTATGCCAAGGCCTTTTCTTCTGATTTGGATCAAATTCTTTAATCTTGATCAAATCATTTAAATTTTTGTATTAGATTAGAGAATAAGTTCAACCAAACAGTTTAATCTTGGTTGAATATTAGAAATTTGGCTAGAATAGGACAAATAAAAGGCCTAACATGCTCAAAATTGGGCCCAATTTATATTAGATTAGGCTTTAAATTAGTGGAATAGTTAAATAAGGGCAACTAGTCTAAATGCACCCAAATTAGATTAATTTTTCATTGTCGATTAATTACCTTTCAAAAGGTGATCAATTCCTTTTGTAAATAAATAGTTTTATGCTTTTTATCCAAAGTTAAATACGAAAAAAATGTTTTGTCAGCAAGCGATGAAGTTTGTATACCAACCAACTGTGATCCACCTCCCCACCCAAATCAATGGCGGGGAAGACTCTTCGCACGCCCTCTCCATGATATGAGATAATAGTAGGGTGGTGGTGCAAAAACTGGTTTTTCCCATGTGGGACCCTCACTTACATGTTGCCATATCCACACTTCGTACCCCCCTTGCTCCTTACCTATTACCACTACGCCCCCCCCCCCTGAAATCTTCCTTCCTACCTTTGCACGCTTTTTGATACTGCGCCAATGGTCACACCTATTCTGCCATCCACCTCCAACCGCTTCACACCACGTGCCCTCACCCGCTGTTGCCCATCCATTCCTTCTTATCTGTTGCCGCCATTTATTGCCTCTCGTTGCTGATCTTGCCTCCCGTTGCTGCATTCAATGAATAATTAGCCGATCAGTAATGACCTTCCCTGTAACGGTAATTTCAATCCGTTGTTAAATATTCTTTTGCTCCATTACATTAGCTTTTCCTCAATAGCTCTTTCATTGTTTAAATCCATTGTTCTTACATTTAGCAATCTCTGCCGAACCTGCAAAAAACACGTATAATCTGAATGTATCTTTATGATTCTTCTGTTACCCTCCACCATTACAGTTCTATTATTATGGCTCCAAAGAAGAAATACGAGCCTTTTGCTAGTTCCTCTGCAACACAGGAAACCCAAAAGGAAATTTTGATGCCTTAGACCTCGACCATATCCCATTAGCCGACCAATATTTCAAGATAACAGACACTGAATGTGAATTTGACATGTTCAAATTCCACAATTGGCTGAAGCAGACATACTTTGATTTTGAAGATGAAATAAACCTATGGGAG
>APFE031241851.1:0-12748 GCA_000404065.3 Pinus taeda
ATCACTGCCTGTAAAAATTCAATCATCTACATATAAGAAAACAATGAGAATCTTACTATCATTCTCTTTGATGTAGAGAGTAGGCTCACTGTCACACTTGTCGAAACCATTGTGTAACAAGTAAGCGTCTATCCTAATGTACCATGCACACGATGCTTGCTGCAACCCATAAAGAAATTTCCTCAACCGATACACTTTGTCTTCTTTGCCTTTTACCTCATAACCAGGGGGTTGCGTAACACACACTTCCTCTTCAGCACTCTATTCGAGAACATTGACTTTACATCCATTTGATACACTTTCCATTTATGTTGCGCGACAATCGCCACAACTATATGCACCGTCTCCATCCTTGTGACTGGCATGAATGTCTCCTCGTAATCTCTTCCATGCTACTGCTTGTATCATTTGACAACTAGCCTTGCTTTGTGCCTTTCAATCTTGTTGTCATATTGCTCTTGGTCTTATAGACCCCCTTCACTCCAATGACTTGTTTTCCTTGCAGAAGGTTCACTAACTCCCACATGTTATTCCTTTCTATTGCTTCTATTTCTTCCTCCATTGTTGCAACCCATTTTTCATCTTTGACTGCATTTTCAAAGTGAATTGGGTCATCTACATGAAAAAATAAAGCAAATAATGAATCCAGGACAATGCTTCTATCAATTTCATCGTGCTCATATATTTCATTCAAATTTCTGAATTTTGGTCTTCTTATGCTTGTTGAAGATGGGCTTGATATGTCACTTGGTGTTGCACTTTATGGCGTGCTTGGAGAAGCACTTGCTTTTGACTACGCAACGTTGTCCTAATATTTTTTGATGGTGTTCCTTGTTGCCTACTTTGTTGTGCTTGAATAGGAGTATAGGGAGTCACTGTTGAGGAATTACTTGCTGCGGTCAATTCCTCTTTGTCCTCATTCATTACGCATGCTTTGACATTGAATGTCTTCTCTAAACTTCCATCCCATGCTTCCTCTTCTATGAACTGCACATATTTGCTAATTATGACCTTCTTCGTTAATGGATTGTAGAGCTTGTATGCCTTGGATTCATCACTGTATCCAAAAAATATACATTTATCCCCCTTGTTGTCCAACTTATCCTCAACTCATTCTAGACATGTGCATAAGCCACACATAAAAAAACTCTCATGTGAGTGACACTATGCTTCCTTCTACTCCATGTCGCTTCAGGAACCACATTCTGGATGCTTGTGGTTGGACATCTTTTCAAGATATATGTTGCACAAGTGACAACTTCAACCCAATAATCATTTGGCGAATGCTCTGCCTTCGTCATACTCCTTGCCATTTCCATAATGGTCATATTCTTCCTTTTTCCTACACCATTTTGCTGAGGTGTATACCTTATGGTAAATTACTTGTGAATTCCATTTTCCCTACAAAAACGTAGGAAATCATTTGAGATGTATTCACCACCTCTGTTAGTCCTAAGGACTTTGATGTAGTGTCCACTTTGCTTCTCAACAAGAACCTTGTACTAGCAAAAGCTCTGAAACACTTCACTTTTCTGTTTGAGGAGATAGACCCATGTCTTTCTTGTGTATTCAAATATGAATGTCAATACATAGAGGCTGCCACCAATTGATGGTGCTTGCATTGGTCCACATAAATTTGAGTGGAAAAATTCCAAAGGTGCCTTTTCCCTTACTGAATTTCCTGCTGGAAGTGTCTCTCTATGTTGCTTGCCCAAGACACATCCTTCACATAGGCTGTTTCATTTTTCTATGAGTGGAAAACCCTTCACCATGCCTTTCCTATGCAGCGAATTCAAACCTCCAAAGTTGAGATGTCCAAATCTCAAATGCCATAACCAATTTTCATCCTTGATCTCTGCTTGATAGTTCACTTGTGTGACAGCTGCATATTTTCTTCCATCCACTTATGAGTTCATTGATAGTTGTGCTTGTGCATCTTCTTCCTTCAAATCTGAGCTTATTTTTAGGGGAATCATTCTATTTTTTGTCATTTGAACCTTTGCAATCAACTGTCTGCTTGGAGGGCTATCCAAAATTGCGCACACATCAATTTTGAAAAAGACATTGTAGCCCTTTGGCATGAGTTGTCCAATGCTTATGAAGTTATGCTTCAAACCAGGGACAAAGTAAACACCTGAGATGTTTTTTTTCTCCCACTTCTTTGTTAGGATATTAACTCTTCCTTTTCCCATGACAAAGACTTTGCTATCTGTCCCTAATGTCATTTCAGATTCCATACTTTCATCTAGATTGGAAAATATTTCTATGTTCCCTGACATGTGGTTGGTACAACCTGGATCTAGATACCATATATCACTTTGTTTTTCTTGTGCTACATTACAAGCTAAAAACATGCTATCATGGTCTTGATCTTCTTTTGTGAAATTTACACTTCACTTGTTACTAATGTCATATTTCTTCTTTCTACATTCACTTGCATAATGACCATACTTCTTATAGTAATGACATTGAACTTGAGATTTATCATACCTCTGACCTTGTGCTTGATTCTGGCTTGGGCCTTCACTTGGATTTTGATCGTTGCCCCTTCCACTTAAGCTTGAAGGGCTTCTTCTTCCACCTCTGTGTGGGATTCTTCCTCTTCCTCTAGCATATGATCTTCCTCTACCTCAAACTTGACCAAATAATATTTGTCTCTTGAAGGCATGCTCCATTTGAGGAGCTTGCTGCTCTATTAAGTCTATGTTCACAAGAGATTAATGATGCATGAACCTCATCAACTAAGAAATGCGAGAGATCCTTTGTCTCTTATATGGCCACAACAATGGCATCAAACCTTGCTGGCAAACTTTTCAAAACTTTCTCAATTATTCTCCTTTCTTCAAGTGTCTCACCATGAGACCTGATTTGAGTAACTAACTCAATTACATGTGTAAAAAACAAGTCTACATTCTCATACTCTTTCATAGAAATTGTTTCAAAATATCTTCTCAACATTTGCATCGTTGTTGTCTTGACTTTTTCCATGCCTTGGTAGGCTGTCTAGAGGGTGTCCCATGCTTTCTTGGACTTCGTTGCTGCTGCAGAAAATACTTTCATGAATTGGTTGGAAAATATAGAACAGGGCTTTTGAATCCTTCTTCTTGTTGTCCCTTAACAAACCTCTTTCTGCTTGATATAAGGCATTGTATGCTACTGCATCAGCTGGTTCTTGAAAACCATTCTGCACCAAATCTGAAATGTCCTGAGATGTAAAGAGGGTCTTCATTGTAATAGCCCAATAGTCATAATTTTTGCCATTAAATTGAGGTATCAAGGATTAGTCAAGCTTGTGCCTGTTGGTAAATTTGCTCCAAAGGAAAAAGAAATCTACCCTCAAAAATAATTTCTTTAAATTTAAGTAAAATACACTTGTTTTTATACTAACGCAGTTTAACCCGCTCTATACCATGTTAGAAAATGAATTTACGGGGCATCAGATCTCATAAATTGGTTGCGGTAATGTAAGAAAGGTCAACTTCAGTTGCGGAAAGGTAAATTTGGCAACCACACAGGGACTTAATTAAAAAAACAGAGTTCATTCATGGAAAAACAAAGTAAAATAAAAGAGGTTCCTCAAATTTACTTGTGTAAAATTAACTCAAATTTACCTGTGTAAAATTAAAACCATAACGGAATTAACCACACTTTATATTATATGTAATAAAATAAAAAATTTACATTCACCTTATAAATGGATGGTCCATCTCCAAGTGAAAAACACAACAAACTTACTACCATTTACGCATTACTGGTTGCAGAGTAAAGTTCTTCCATGATTTTCTCCTTACTACCTCAGGGAGTCTCCCTAACTTGCCCAACATGCCCCAACATTACAAATGACTTTTACTTGCATATTTATGCTAACATACTAATTTAACATTAATTACATGACAGAGAAAATATTTAATAGTCAACATGGGCGAATTTACATAGTAAATGATTTTCTAAACTTGTAGGTGATTTTCCCCTCACTACCTCATAGACTCTCGCACTTTTACTTGCATATTTATCCTAACATATGAATTTGACATTAATTACCTGATAGAGAAAATATTTAATAGGAAACATGGGCGAATTTACATAGTAAATGATTTTCTAAACTTTCACGTGATTTTGTCCTCACTACCTCATAAACACCCTCCTCCCACATCTACCCAAGCAAACGGCTAGCCAGGGTAAACATGTGATGAAAGGCCATAATGATATGATTTGACCTCCTAAGTTAGGTTAACAAAGAGAAGCCGACATAAACACACCATACAAACATTAATCATCATCTACACGAGCCTCAAAAACTAGTCCAATACTTTAGACAACTTATCTTAGGGTCCCACTGAAATTTTGGAAAACTTAAGCCTCAGTTTCTCCTATGTTATAGGCATGAGTGCGACCAAAAACCCAAAATTGCTCTCACAAGTTCGCCTAACAGCAAACAGAGACCAAAATTGTTAGTGCTATGCTAGCGGGTTTGTGATTTGAGCCACGTTTTTAGGCCCAGAGCCCAGGCCAGTACCCAAAATTGAACCACCTTTTCAAATCAGGAAAATAAAATCAAAATGATAGTACTAAGGAAAATACTCATTCAAGACCTTGACTGGGCCCCTACTAGCCATGACAGGAATTTTGTCAAACATATTGCAAATATGTAATCTATAGGTGTAAGTAAAAGTTCTCAGCATAGGGGTCTAATACTTAGATGAGGATCGCTAGAAGCATTGATGCATCAACACATCAACTGTAATTCAATCCATTAGGTCATAGATACATTGATCATTCAATTACAATTAAAAACATGATGAGAGCCACACATGGCTGCTATCATAAAACACATACATAACCAATATAATAACAACAAAAAATACTCATGAAATTACAGTCATATAAACCCCATATAATCCATCAAAATGCTCATATAAATACAAGGAGAAATAACATTTCGTTAATGATGCAAAATCCAAACTTGGGATGGGACTTCCACGTTCCACACGACCATAGAATGCATGAGCCAAATCACTCTTCATCCATTCACCCCCATGCCATATTCCAACCATGAATGTGGGATCTCATAGAACACATCAATCAAAACTAATCCACAAATTCGAAGGCCATCCACCTCAACCCATCAAACAATGATTCCCCACTCGGTTGGACATCACCAAAATGATCATCAAAGTGGTCTCCATCCAAGCCTTCCAAGGCTTCTAGAGAATTTGTTCCAACCAAGGCTTCCAAGGTTAGTAACTCAACCCAAAACATATACAGGGCTTCCAAGACTAGTAACTCAACCCACCAAGGGCTTTCAGAACATTTTTCCAACCAAGGCTTCTAGGACTAGTAACTCAACCTAAGTTGTTATAGGGCTTCTAGAGCATTTTTCCAATCAGGGCTTCAAAGAACTAATAATTCAACCCAAGCTAAGGAAACATGAGAACGAGCCAAAAAAAAAAGAAAAACGAAAATAAACCCAGAACCACCATGGATGTCCAAGAAATAGAAGGGCTAGGCAATCCACTATCAATCTACATCATTCTCCATGCCAATGATAGATCACAACCAAAACTCCACATGCATATGCCATGCATGCCAAAACTAGTGAAGAAAAAAATAAATGCAACTTAGTACCTGCAAGAAAATCGGATGTAGCTGCTAACCCCGATGCCCTCTTGTGCTTTCCTGCTCTTCCTTTTCCTTCTTGATCCAAAAATCCAAGTATGCCACACCCTCGAAGAGTGCTCCAAATAAACTCTAAGTCTCATAGAGTATGAGAGAGATAAAGAGAGAGAATAATGAGAGAACTCCAAAAATGAAATGATAAGAGGTTACCAACTGATCCTCAGAATCCTTTTTCTGAATGAGGTCTCTATTTTCTTCATTTTCCATTATTTTCCTTCAATTTCCTCCTCACATGCAACATATATATTATCTCTAAATTAGAAAAATCCATCTATCGTAGGACAATACTCCATATCCAGTGCAACTCCACCTGTACCTATACCTATACTTGTACCTTCACCTATACTATCACCTATACCTATACATGTACATGTACCATCACCTATAACTATATTTGTGCTCTGTTGCAACTTGCGCACAATATCCATATATCTGTCATCCTGTTGACTTTCCTGCAAGATCGTATCTTATAGATCTATCCCATAGGATCTCACAGCTTCTAATTAATTTACCTATACCCTCCTGCTAAGAGCATCTCCCACTCCATTCTCTTTACCTTTGTTATACCTAATCTTGAAATCAAACTCGTTGATTGTAACCAACCACCGAGCCTACCTACCATTCATATTCAATTGATCAAACAGATATAGCAAACCACTATGATCACTCATCAATGTAAATATCCTGCCTAGAAGATAGTGTCTCCACATCTTCAACGCATGTAAAATGGATGCTAGCTAAAGATCATGTGAGGTAGTTATTCTTCTGCTCATTCAGTTCTTGCGACTCATAGCATACCACCTACCCATCCTGCAGAAGGACTCCACCAAGACCCTTCTTGCAAACATTTGTGCATACTACAAATTCTTTGTCTGGATCTGCAATATTTAGCACTGGTGCATGTTTCAACAATAGCTTAAGTTGTTCAAAACTAGCCTCACACTCCTTTGTCCATTCGAACTTCTTTCCTTTCCTCTGCAATGATGTGATAAGATAAGCAATCTGGAAGAATTTCTTGATGACCTCCTATAGTAGCCTACCAAACCCATGAAAGATCTAACCTCATCCACACTCTTCGGTACTAGACACTCCATTCGGGATCTTATCTTTTCTAGATCTACTACAATTTCCTCCTAGGAGACAACATGACCTAAGTAGTGTACCTCAATCTGAAAGAAACTACACTTGCGGAGATTAGCATACAATTGTTTCTCTCTCAACAACCTCAACGCCGTTGCTAAGTGCTCGACATGATCTTCCTCATTGCTAGAATATATTAGTATATCATCAATGAACAAAATAACAAACTTATCCAAGTATGAACGCAAAACACTATTCATTAAACACATAAATGTTGTTGCAGAATTAGTTAAGCCAAATGGAAATACAAAAAACTCATAGTGCCCATACCTGGTCCTAAATGCGTTCTTGTAAATTTATTCCTCTTTGATGCGTACCTGATGATATCTGCATCTCAAATCAATCTTAGAGAACACTACTGCTCCCTTCAACTGATTGAAAAAGTCATCAATCCTCGACAAAGGGTACCTATTCTTGATAGTCACCTTGTTCAACCACATGTAGTCAATGCATAATCTGAGAGTACCATCTTTCCTCTTCACAAACAATGTGGTGCACCCCAAGGTGATACACTTGGCCTAATGTACCCCTTGTCAAACATTTCCTTCAGTTGAAATTTTAACCCAATCGACTCAGGTGTGCTCATCCTGTCAGATGCTTTTGATGCTGGAGTTTCCCTTGACACTAAATCAATAGAAAAATCTACCTCCCCGTGAGGTGGAAACTTTGTAATGTCCTTAGCAAGTACATCCTAAAACTGTTCCAATACTGGGTACCTACTCAACACATCTATATCCTCAACTTCCTTACCCCTATCACTAGAAATGTGCAATCCTAATAGCTTACAACCTCTCCCGTGACTATGCTTTTCTTGCATAGATATCACCACCCTAACTGATGTGGATTTATTCTTTCCTTGTAAGACTCTTGGTTCTCCATTGTCATCAGCACACTTAATGGATTTGTCATAACAATCTACCTTGGTTCTATGAATATACAACTAATCCACACCTGACAACATAATGTATGATGCCAACAGTAGTACATTCCAATGTGTTGTTGTAGGCATACCATTGAAATCAAATGCACAAGCTCTTACCCAATGATGAACTCACTTCTTTGTACCTGTGTCCAACTGCACTAACCAAGATTCTTCATGCAATTCCTTACTCAAATCACACTTATCCACCAAGTCAGGAATAACGGAGCTGTAATTAGATCCAAGGTCAATCAAAATAGAAATAACTTGATCACACATCTTACTGTCCATATCAATGATAGATGCTCGATGATCTAGTTCTTTGTTATCCAATGTTGCATAAATACGTGGAATATTCTGACCAACATCCCCAATAGTCTGTGCCTCCTGTGCAATATATATTTTAGGTCTACGACCCTGATTCTACCAACAGTCTCTCCTGCGATGATATTTTCCACAATTCCAATACTCTATGGGCTTCCAACCTCTCTTCTTGTATTATTCTTCTGAGCGGAATCCCTGTCCTTTATCTGATGTATTGAACTTCTTAGGTGGTGGAACATTTTCCTTGTTACCTATGTCCTATGGTCGTACTCGCTTCTTGTCCCATTTTCCTTTATTCTTTTCATTACCTTTACAGTCTATCTTAGTCTCAATTTTGTGCTTCGATTGTTCATATTAATGCTTCAGTTTTCGGATGGCCTCCTCCAATGATCTAGGGTTGTCGAACTCAATCTTATCTTTGAATGCAATAGGTAATCCACTAATGAATCTCTAAATCTTAGGCTTCTCCTCCTTGAGCTAAGGGGCATACCTCAGCAACTCCAAAAATTTGCTAGTGTACTCATCATTTGTCATGGATACCATCTTAGGCTCATAGAATCCTTTCACCCTATCATCAAAGTATCTTTCCAACAGATACAACTTATTGAATAACCAGTCAAACTGGCTCACTCCAAGTAAAATATTCCTCATTTATACCTCTAAAATTCCCCACATCTTCCCACCCAATGTCTGCTTTTCCATTGAGACTAAAGGTAGCCACTATAGCTTTCATGTTCTTTGAATAGTCATGCATTCTGAAGAACTTCTTCATGCCTAGCAACCATGCCTCTGCATCTTGCGATTTATTTACCTCTCCATCAAAAGAAGGTAGCTTTTCTTTGTTAAAATCATCTAGAAAATACCCCTTATCACTCCTCATATAAGGATGATTTATTTATGATCATAGTGCTTATCTGAATCAAAACTAGAGTCATACCTATGTCTATCCCTTCTCCTATCCAGAGTGTCCAAAAATTTCTCATGTATGATTGTGTCATCTCTATCTGATCTACGACCAATATGCAATCTACTACCATTTTCCCCATTAGTTCTATCCTCCTGCTCATGGTTGATCTGAAGCGGTCCCTATCGTTGCAAATATGACAAGCTTTGAAGTATGACTGCATTTACCTATGCTAACTTTTCCCTTGCATGTATGATTCTGTCATTATATGCCTTACAACTCCTTATTTCTTCCTTTCAAATTCTCAATGTGATTTCTAGGTTGGAAGAGTTCCCAACACCATACTGCTCTTCTGATTCATAGGGAGAGTCTTTGTAGTCAACCATCTTGCTAGCCATTTGATATTTCTTCCTACAATGCATATCATGTTAGCTAAACAAAATCAAAATAAACCAAATTACCTTAGTATATATCGGGGAGGATACCTTATCTGTAAGGTCAACAAATCAACATAATACATGTATAACATAATCATGACAACATATAGAAACATAAAACATAATCATATGACCATGCAACCATCATTCTAGCTAGGGTCCAGTCATCAATGCATGACCTCAACAAAAACACACAATGCAACCTCATGCATGAAAAACACGATCATTACCTCACTATACACTTGACCACATGCAAATGTCAACATGCATAAGTGATGCATAACCATCAACATATATGACCAAGCATGAATGAACATTATTTGAAATAAAGCCTACAAGAATGATACATGCAACCAAGTATACAAGAATGTAACCAAGCCATCTACAACGATACATGTAAGGGACACAAATAAACATGTAACCAATCATAGACTCGCAATGATGCATTCCACAATAATAACCTCAAATTTCACATGATGATGTCACTACAACCATGAAAAACATCATGCAAATGCAACAAGTACATGGAATAAAAGTGTGAGAGACACACATGCAACTGATGTGCATGCATGACCAACACATAGTCCATCCAGTTTGAGGGGTGAACCATGCTTTGACACCACTTTGTAACACCCTCCACCCACATATACCCAAGCAACTGGCCAGCCGGGGTAAACATTTGACGAGAGGCAAATATGATATGAAGGAAGTGGAATCGACAGAAACACACCATACAAACATTAAGCATCAACTACAATACCCTCAAAAACCAATCCAATACTTTAGATAGCTTACCTTGGGGTCCCACTGAACTTTTGGACAACTTAATCCTTAGTCACTCCCATGCTATAAGCATGAGTGTGGCCAGAAACCTAAAGTTGCTCTCACAGGATTTCCTGCCAATGACCAGAGACCAAAACAGTGAGTGCTATGCCAACGACTTTGTGATTTAAGCCACTTTTTGAGGCCCAAAGCCCAGTTTAGTACACATGATTGAACCATCTCTTCAAATCAGGAAAATAACATGGAAATAACAATACTAAAGATAATACTCGTTCAACACCTTGAATGGAGCCTTACTAGCCATGAAACGCATTTCGTCAAACATATGACAAATATGTAATATATAGGTGTAAGTAACAATTATGACCATAGTGTTCTCATACTTAGTTGAAAATCGCTAAGAACCATTTATGCCTCAACACTTCAACTTTCATTCCATCCATTAGGTCATAGATACATTGATCATTCAATTAAAAATAAAAACATGATGAGAGTCACACATGCCTGGTGTCATAAAACACACACATAACCAGCGTAATAGTAGCAAAAAATACTCATGAAAGTATAGTCATATAGACCACATATAATCCATCAAAATTCTCATAGAAATATAAGGAGAAATAAACTTTCATTAATGATGCAAAATCCAAACCTGGGATGGGACTTCCAGGTTCCACTTGACTATATAATGGATGAGCGAAATCTCTCTTCATCCATTCACCCCCATGCCATATTCCAATAATGAATGTGGGATCTCATAGAACACATAAATCAAAACTCATCTAGGGCTTCCAGAGGCTAGCCACCTCAACCCATAAAACAGTGATTCCACCACCTGATCGACATCACCAAAACCATCATCAGATTGGTCTCCATCTAAGCCTTCTAGGGCTTCCAGAGCATTTGTTGCAAACAAGGCTTCCACACTAGTAACTCGACACAGCTTATATAGGTCTTCAAGAGTGTTTATCCAACTGGGGGTTCTAGGAATAGTAGCTCAACCCAACAAAGGCTTCCATAGTGTTTGGCAAACCAAGGATTTCAGGTCTAGTAACCCAACCCAAGCTGCTACAAGGCTTCCAAAGCATTTGTCCATCCATGGCTTTCAGGAATTAATAACTCAACCAAAGCTAAGGAAACATGAGAACCAACCAAAACAAAATAATGAAAATAAACCCACAATCACCATGACTATCTAGGAAATGGCAAGGCTAGGAAATCCACTATCAATCTCGGCCATCCTCCATGCCAATGACATATCACAACCAAAAGTCCACATGCATATGCCATGCATGCCAAAACTAGTGAATGAAACATACATGCAACTCGGTGTGCGTAAGAAAATTTGATGTAGTTGTTGATCCTGATGCCCTACTGTGCTTTCTTGGTCTTCTTTTACCTTCTCGCTCCAAAAATCCAAGTATGCCATACTCGCCAATAGTGCTCCAAGAAAACTCTAAGTCTCCAATAGTATTGGAGAGAGAGAATAATGAGAGAGCTACAAAAATGAACTGGAAAAAGGTTACCAACTAATTCTCAGAAGCACTTTTATGAATGAGGCCTCCATTTTCTTCAATTTACAACATTGACGGAAAATGGTTTTTATTGTGGATTCTCTGGTAACTAAGTCAAAAGAAACAAAGATATTAGATGAAGTGGCTAACTAGGTCCTTGATGCTAGACACACTTATGGACATTACATCCAAACAATGTAAACTTTGAACCGGGAACTATAAACTCAAAATGGAACTCTGACCAAAAAATTCCAAAAGAACATCAAAATCAATGCTAAAAACGAAAAGTGTGTATACGGGAACAATGGTTTTTTTTTAGAGGGACAATTTTGGAACATGTTTTAAAAATGGCAATGAAAACAAAATTTTCATGCAAAATATAGCTTGAAAATGAAAAAGTGATTATACTAGAACGATGATTTTCTTTTATGGTCAATCTTCAAAATTAAAAAAAAAATGCTAGTAAAATGATCTAGCAACATAAAAATGACTCATAACTTCTCATTTAACACCATATGGAAATCAAAAATTTTATTTCAAGAGACGATGCATACATCAGTTAGATAAACTGTCTTAAACAATTATTCAAAATCACTCATATTTTCTTGCACGCCATCAGAATTCACATCTTCAGATGAGTGACAAGATGCTGATGAGGATGTTCCATATTCTTCTCTTTCATCAACTAGTGGCCCATCTAAATCCACATGCATGCCCATCATTTCAGGTTTCAAAATTCTTCTAGATCTATGACTGGTTTCAGCAGACTCCCATCTTAATACTGTTCCTTCTGGTAACAACCTCTTCAGAATCTCTATTGTCTTGAAGTGAAGAGTTCCCCTCTTTGTTAAATTGAAGTCATAAACAAGTATGTCAACATCCTCCAATTTCAATATGTCTGTGTGGCGACAATTTATATTCGTACCCTTTCTTTTTCTCTTTCCACCATTTTTTTTTTCAACTACCATCTCTAGCTTGTACACACCATTGAATGGGTGTGTATTTGTGGCATACCAATGTACTTCAACACTTGTAACATCCTCATTTTCTG
>APFE031241855.1:0-10805 GCA_000404065.3 Pinus taeda
AATTGTAACAACAGATTCACCTAATTACATGGGTATTTTAATAGTATTATTAGAATAGTAAATTATTAAATAAATATAGATTATTGAATAAATATAAATTATTAACATATTCACCTAATTACATGGGTAGTTTAATAGTATTATTAGAATAGTAATTTATTAAATGAATATAGATTATTGAATAAATATAAACTATTAAATTAATTATAAAATTATATCTTGATAGAAGATATAATTTAATGGACCTTAGATTTAATTATTATTAAATAAATATATGATGTACCAATAATATTAATTTAGTCTGAATTAATTCATTTTTTGTATATGTATATACATTTATTAATAAACAAGGACATTTAGTTAATTTAACAAATTATATAATTTACCTAATTTAACTAATTTCTATGAATAATAGTAATTAAATATAACAAGAAGATTATTTGTTTGACTAGGTATTTTATTAATATCATTGGAATAATAAATTATTAATAAATATTGATTATTTAATAAATATCTTGATAAAAGATATAATTGGTTAATTTAATGGACCATTAGATTTAATGATAAACATGATTATTATTAAATAAATATATGTTGTACCAAGAATATTAATTTAGTGTGAATTAGTTACATATATATACATGTATTAATAAACAAGTATATTTAGTTAAATTAACAAATAAATAATTTTATTTATCTATTTTAACTAATTTCTAGGAATTATAGTAATTAAATATATCTAGAATATTTTGGTTTGACTCGGGTCATTAGGTCAAAATTAGCCGTTGGAAATATAGCCGTTGGAGTCTCTACACATACTATTTAACAAGCTATGCTAGATTGGTTATGCAACTTGTCCTGACGATGAACCACACTGGTTGGTTCGAAACGCGTCGACAAAAGAGTATCTATGTGATTTCGCCGAAAATTTCTCTAAACAAATATATATGGATTGTTCAGCGATAAGAAGACTTTTTTGTTTTAAAACAGAGAAAAAGATGGAATGGATAAAGTCTGCCACATATGTATGCATGCAGAGA
Organism: Pinus taeda; assembly: GCA_000404065.3. Taxonomy (NCBI): domain Eukaryota; kingdom Viridiplantae; phylum Streptophyta; class Pinopsida; order Pinales; family Pinaceae; genus Pinus; species Pinus taeda. The sequence goes on from APFE031241855.1 coordinate 1,041, forward strand.
GCTTTAGGGCTTTTGTTAGAGGGGTGATTAGATCCTCCAATGATCCAATCCAATGCATTCTTTTAAATAGTGAACCTCTGCGTTCAGTAGGAAGATGCCGCTAATAGTAGAATTATGCCTGTGTATGTGTGTGTGTGCGAGACCGAAGAGTCTCAAATGTAATATGAGATTTTATATTAATATATGTAAGATTGATTCCTGTCTGTGTCAATATGTTTAAGAAGTATATCATGAGTGATTTACTATGAATTCAGAGGCTTTGCAGGTTGTAGGAAGAATTCTAAAGGATACAGAAGCAGAGAAAGTTGAACACGATTCAGAAGAATCGAAATGGATCATCGAATCCATTAAAGCTCTTCAAGAAGGATAGAGATCAAAGGAGAGTGAGGAGTTAAGCCCAAAATGAAGAACAAGCTGCGAATGAGCAGAAGGCCGGAACCTTTAAAGAAGCCAAATCACTGAGAAATTGAAGAAACAACATAACTTTCCAAGCAAAAGGGACGAGCAGAGAAGTCTAGAATTGATACTCAGTAGCTGTTGGATCTTCAAAGATCCACGACCACAATTGAAATCGCAATCGCATTTTAGAGGTGCCAAGGGACGGTGATAACAAACCCACCAATACTTCGACGAGCGATTGGTGATATCGCCGATAATCTGATTGGCGATCGCGCAATCGGAGGTTCACAATGGAAGAAGTAATGCACGGGTGGATAAGCGATATCTGATAGTGATTATCAGAATATCGGAGTTCAGAACCATCGAAGTTCAGCGCAGCAGAAAAGTGGAGTAAATAGTGATAGGACCCGATGATAATCATTGTTGCGGGTCTATATAAATTTAAAGTCCGTGGATGCTGTTAGGAGGGGACTTTCCTTTGTATTCCCGTAAATTATCGTGCCTGCTAGTTTATATGGCGCGATATTTTTAACATGAAAACATGTGTTAGTGTTCCAATAGAGGAGAATGGAGTTAGAGAAAGGATGGTGCATATGTGTTAAGACTGTGGAAGTCCCGATAGCTGATAGCGATTTCGATAAAGGTTTCAACCTTGGAATTTGTGCAGGAATCATATAAAGGCGGAAAAGGTGGGTTTGTGTATGAGTTTCCCTTTAGTAAATGGAAAGGAATTATATATATGCAACAAGGAGTTAACCAAAGGCATAACCTATGGTTCAAGGGTTTTAATACAGTCCCAATAGGAAGGTTCAGCAGGGTGATTGAAGTTCTGATAAGAAAGGAACTTATAAAGGGCCATGACCATTTAAGGTCTGAAAATTTGATGCCATTATAGAGTTCAATGACCTGGGATAGTTGTGGATGCATTATTTTGATAAATCCATACTCTGGGTATGTGTGGGTGGTTTACCCTGCACCATTAGTGGTATCATAGCAACCAACTAGAGGACAATCCATTCAAGTGCAAAAGAATGGGTGAAACAAGATCATGCTGAGATCTTGAAGGCGAGGTAATGTGTTCTGTTTTAATTTAAGAATGTGTGTTTTTATACTAATGCACAGGTGATAGTAAGAGAAGCTATGAGAGAAGAACCAGATGTGTTCTTAAAGATAGAGTAAGGAGAATACTCTGAAGAAGAAGTGGCAGTGAAACTGAGGAATCCAATAAGAAATTTTATAGAGAGGACAATTGAAGTGTTCTCAAGAGAGAGTGAGAGATTGTAGAAGCCTAAAAGTAGCAAAGATGTTGCTCAAGAAGAAGAGGTTCTATACAGAGGACCTATGCTTACCAAAATACTAAGTGAGGAGAGTTTAGTGAGGTAAGATTGTAGCCAAGAGGACTAGCTGTTGCAGAGGAGCTCATGAAGAAAAAAGAGAAGAAGATGACTACTGATAGTCATAGCAGAGGTTCAGAGAGAAGCCACAATAGAGGATATAAGAAAGATGATGCCAAAGAAAATGGAAAGAGGATGAGTCAAGAAGAAATTGACAAAGAGGTTGCTGAATTAAAAGAACAACACAATGCATTAAGGAGAATGCTTGAGGAAAGCCAGTGGAATGGCATGAGATGTAGAGAAGGCTATAGCAAATGCAAGTAAAGTCGATGAAGGAAAAACTCAAGGAAGTTGAGTTAGAAATCAAGGAATCCATTTGTAAACCAGAACAAGGAGAATTTCTGGGAGAAATTGAAGATGAAGACTTGAAGACTGAAACTTCAAGTGAGACCAAAAGGTTTGATGATTTTAAATCTGACAATTTGCAGGTGAAGGACATTGGTTGATATTTCCATGAAGAAGGAAGAAGATGTGCAGAATCTAAATTATGTTCTGGAAGGAGATGAGATAGATAGATCGCATATATAGCCGGAGGAAGATATCAATCAATCAAGTGAAGGGCTTGAAGAGATTGAAGAAGCGACTATCAAAGAATTTTTGAATCATATGAATGATTTAGAACAACAAGGAAATATGATGGTTGAACCATCAAGTGAGACCATAGGGTCTTATATTTTAAAAACTAATAGTTTATGTATGATGGCAGATATTGCAGGAGAAAAGCAGCCATTTGAAGATATCTTCAGAGAAGATAAACAACAAGGGACTGAAGGCAAACTTGAGGAAGAGAGTATGTTAGTTGAAAACATAGTAAAGGATAATCAATTCACCATGATGATAGGCATAGTGGAAATAGCCATGAAAATTGTTGAGACAGTCCGGGAAGATGAAGAACATCTACTGAAAGATTTTAAGGAAGAGGACATCTATGGGAAAGACTTAGCAAAGAGAGAAAGAACATTAACAAAGGAGTGTTTTGAAGAGGATGGACAATATTTTGAAGATGTCAAAATTTTGGAGGAGTACTCTAGGAGAAAAAAGTACGATGAAGAAGACCTCTGGAGAGAGAGGAGTAGTGATTTGCTATAGCAGAAAGACCTTGAGAGTATAAGGGTCAAAGGAAGACAATATTTTAATACTGTAACACAACATGTGAAGGATGAATCTAGAAGAGAGCATTATGATGAAGTGCTTGCCAAGTGTGAAGAGGAGATTAAACAACTGGAGAAATTGATGAAAGAACCTGATGGTACAACAGAAGGCGCAGTTATAGTTTCTAAAGAAGAAGATGTGTCCCAAGTAGCCATGGAGACAAGAAGATGCAATAATTTGTTTGCATGATCATTGAAAAGCATGAATGGAGTATGTGATCAGAGATATTGATTAGAGGATGTTTGAAGATGGAATCAAACAATTTCAAAGTAAAGATAACCAGTAGCAGGTTAAGGAAGGAGAAGTTCACTACTGTGAACCCAAGCAGGAAGACATCATTAGAAAAGATGGTGTGGAAGAGAGACTAATTGATATTCTCATGAATTCTGCTGAGAATTCGAATCAACATACTGATGTGCTAACAGAGGAGAAGGAGAAAACATAGAATCAAACTAGATTGTTATCAAAGGAAGATAAGGCACAACAACCATATGTTTTTTATTTTAACAAGTGTTTTGAGTGTGCAGGTTTTGTTGCAAATGCTGGAGGATATTTGACACAAGTGAACAACCAAATAAAAGTGAAATATGAGAATTATATGGAAGAATTCAATCCATGGAATGGAGAAATTAATTTGCTGGAGGAAGTGCTAAATAGTCATGATTCGATCATGAAAGAGGGTAAGGATGATAGGGAGGTAGTCAGTAAAGCAAGTAAACCAAAGAATAAAGCAAGTAAAAGAGAATTTAGCACAGGAGTCACAACAAGCGTTGAGCAAGCAAACCAAAAGTTGAAGCAAGAAAAGAAAGAGTCAGCATAGAAGATAGCAACAGTAACCTGGAATAAAGAAATATGAACCAGAAGATGGACCAACCCAAAGATATGTTGGACATAGAAATTGAAGAAATATGGCAGAAGATGATGAAGCAGTCCAAATGGAGGAAAATGGTAACAGTAGCAAGAAAGATCAATCAGAAGTTGAACCTGATTGACAGGAAGAAGAGAATGGAGCAAAAGACAACAGAAGTACAACAATAGCAAAAGAGCAGAGTGTTCGAACAGTTACATAACAAAGTGTGGGATCCAGGAATACCAAGAACAAAAGACACATGATCAAGAGATCATGAATATTTTCTACTTTGGGAGTCTGATGCAGGAGAATTCAGCCAAAGGAAAATCATTGTAAATAGTAGACATATGGGGTCATGCATTTTAGGAAATAGTTTTCCTAGGTATCAAGTTTATGCAATAGTTAGGCCTTTTAGTGTGATTTTATTAGATAATGGGAGAATATGTAAATTCTCTCAAAATAAATAAATGAGAACATGAGTGGTAGGAGTCAAATCCAACTCTCTAGGAGCAAGAGAGAGTTTTTAGGAATTAAATAGAGTAGATATGGATCATTGAGTCATAAGGAGAATTTTCTATTTTAAAACAGAGAAAAAGATGGAGTGGATAAAGTCTGCCACATATGTATGCATGCAAAGAGCTTTACGGATTTTGTTAGAGGGGTGATCAAATCCTCCAATGATCCAATCCATTACATTCTTTTAAATAGTGAACTTGTGTGTTCAATAGGAAGAGGCCACTAATAGTAGAATCAAGCTTATGTATGTGTGTGTGTGTGAGACCAAAGAGTCTCAAATGTAATCTAAGCTTTTCTATTAATATATGAAAGATCGATTCTTGTCTGTGTCAATATGTTTAAGAAGTATTTCATGAGTGATTTACTATGAATTCGTAGGCTCTGCAGGTTGCAGGCAGAATTTTGAAGGACGCGGAAGCAGAGAAAGAGGAACACGATTCAGAAGAATCGAAATGGATCATTGAATCCATTAGAGCTCTACAAGAAGGACAAAGACCAAAGGAGAGTGATGAGTTAAGCCCAGAGGGAAGAACAAGCTGTGAATGAGCAAAAGGCCAGAACCTTTAAAGAAGCCAAATCATCGAGAAATTGAAGAAACAACGAACTTTCCAAGTAAAAGGGATGAGCGGAGAAGTCTAGAATTAATACTGAGTAGATGTTTGATCTTCAAATATCAACGGCCACGATTTAAATCACAATCACATTTCAAAGGTGCCAAGGGATGGTGATAACAAACTTAGTGATACTCCGATGAGTGATTGGTGATGTCACCGATAATCCAATCAGCGATTGAGCAATTGAAGGTTCACAATGAAAGAATTAATGTGTGGGTGGATGAGCGATATCTGATAGCGATTATTAGAATATCGGAGTTTGGAAACATCAGAGTTCAGCGCAGCGGGAGCGTGGAGTAAATAGTGACCGGACCCGACAATAATCATAGTTGTGGGTCTATATATATTTAAAGTCCATGGATGTTATTAGGAGGGGATTTCCCTTTTTATTCCCATATATTATCGTGCCCAATAGTTTATATGGCGCGGGCTTTTTAACGTGAAAACATGTTTTAACATTTTGATAGTAGAGATTGGAGTCGAAGAAGGGATGGTGCATATGTGTTAAGAATTTGGAAGTCCTGATAGCCGATAGTGATTGCGATAGAGATATTAAGCTCAGAATTTGTACAGGAACCATATCAAGGCAGAAAAGGTGGGTTTGTGTATGATTTTCCCTTTAGTAAAGGGAAAGGATATATATATATGCAACGAGGAGTTAACCAAAGGCATAACCTATGGTTCAAGGGTTTTAATATAGTCCTGATAGGAAGGTTCACGCAAGGTGATTGAAGTTTCGATAAGAAGGGAACCTATAAAGGGCCATGACCATTTATGGTCTGAAGATTTGATTCCATTGTAGAGTCCAATGACCTGGGACAATTGTGGATGCATTATTTTGGTAAATGCATACTATGGGCATGTGCGGGTGGTTTACCCTATAGCAAAATCTCCGAGTGGCTAACATGAAGGTTGATGGAATTACTTGTGGGCAGTGCAACTTGAAAAGACTTGCTTGGTGCTTCTGCACTGTTCTGGGTGACAATCGATCGAGTTGATGGCAGGGTTATGTTCAGCTGTCAGAGGGGAGTCTGGTTTTGATAACCTTAGCAACGTGGCTAAGTGTGTGGATGAGTGAAAGATGAAAATGTGATCTTACAACACACATCCCCATGACTTGATGACGAGACGACTCAAACCAACCAGACACACATGTTCAACATGATTGATTGACGGTGTAAGCGACAAGTGCGACACTCGTGATTAATATTTGATCGACCATGACGATGCTTGTGCAATAGTGAATAGGACTCTATGTGTGAGTGTGACAAATGATTTCATAGTGAACATGACATGTCCACATCAAGCGAAGACCTTGACCAGAACATCATCGCAAGCAAGACATTGACATCAACATGCAAAAGCTTGGGTGGAATGAACAAGCGAGGTGGGTGTAAAGGCTCATATGAGCTCACAGAGTGAACTTGAGTGTATGTAACCATCAAGTGAAACTCTCAAGGGAGTCTCTGAATTTGGGTGCAGGCCAAAATTTTGGAGGGTGGTTGTAGCCTCTATAACACAACCCTTCTATGATAAAATTTTGAATCCACATACATCTTTCACATATATGTCTAACTCATATTTATAGGGCTACAAATAGTGATGCACATAGACTCAAGTTTAAATTGGGTTGGACCAAGGAACCTATATTATTTCAATAATCTAGAATCAACACACTAAAACAAAATCATAAACCATTAACACTAAAAGAAAAAAAATCACCAAAATTGAATATATATCGACCCCACCTCAAATATTATCATTATTATATCCGAAATTTTGTACAAAAATGGACTTTTATAATTATATGATTTTGAATCAGTTTTATGTCTTTTAGTTGAAGAGGCTACACATATAGCTGTATAAAAGGAAGTTTCATTTTGCCCTTTGTAATGATAATGATGAATCAAACATAGTAAGGTCGTACAAAAGGTTAAATGCACTACCATATAAATTTGGTTATCTGCTTTTGTTGTGTTAACCAACTTAGATCCATCTAACACTAGATCTATCATTCACCTAGAAGCATCAAATCCCTCGAGGTGTAAACTTTATTTTTGGAGTGTAGAACTTTAGGAAAGGTTTGTGCCTTGAGGGATTTGGTCCCTCTTGCTACATGATAGATCCGGTGTTAGATGGATCTAAGTGGGTTCCACTTGAGGGCAACAATGCCACATTTTTATATCATCATTATTATGTATATGGTTGATATTAACTTGGAAATTCTCATTATGTTTTCTTTGCTTGCCATGACCATATCATTCTCTTCTTTAATTTAGCCTGTGTTGTTTGCTTGGAATGTTTTGTACATCTGTTTTTGGATGTTTTGAGTGGTTTTTGTGTTTTACATGTTTGGATTTGGATGGTAGTGTTTGTGAATGTTACAATTGTTGTGGTATATGTTTATATGTGTATGTAATTGTCTATTAATAACTAGTTGGTGATGAAGAAGAGAGACAATATTTTCAATAGTTTGCAGGAGGCTTGACACTACATATATATTTCATTTAATTTTAGTTATCACAACTTCTAACAAATGATGAATTATTAATAGTGTCCCTCTAGGTATTACTAAATATATATTGAGGAGTAGTTTTAATAATTTACTATCTTAATATTCCTCTTAAAATAATTTGTTTCTTTGCTAATGTTTGAAATAATTTATTTCCTTCAAGAATATTTTGATGATCTTTTTATCTATAGTTTATTTTGCAAAGTCATGAAATAGTGTATTTTTTAATTTTTTTAATGAGTGGAAAAATTTATAAAATATTTACATCCAAACAATTATCATATATCTTTCAAGAATATTTTGATTTGCTTTTAATTTTAAAAAATATATCTTCTCCTCTTGTAAATATTTTGAATACATTGTTGTACGCAATTATATATTATTAATTTTGAATATATGTAATTGTCTATCAGTAATTACTTGGCGATGAAGAAGGGAGATGATCTTGTCAAGGATTAATTTGCATGAGGATTGATTCTACACATCTATTTCATTTATTCTAGGTCAATTAATTCTTAATAGTGTCCCTCTAGGCATTACTAAATATATTTTGAAAAAAAATTCTTTTAATAATCTATTGCCTCAAGATTAAAATATAATGCATCTAATTCAAGAAATCAAATATGATTATAAAATAAAATCTACACTAAAATTAGTTCATCTAATGCAAGAAATCAAATGAGATTATAAATCAACATCTACACTGAAATCAATGCATCTTGTGCATGCAATCAAATAGGATTATAAATTGACATCTACACTGAAATCAATGCATCTAGTGCAAGCAATTAAATAAGATTAGAAATCAACATCTACACTAAAATCAATACATCTAGTGCAAGCAATTAAATATAATTAGAAAGCAACATCTACACTAAAATCAATGAATCTAGTGCAAGCAATCAAATAGGACTGGAAATCGCAATATACACCAAAATAAATTCATCTAGTTCAAGAAATATTCTTCCCTTTCTCCCTCCTCCATCTAATATTGAAACATATTTTTAATAATTTACAGCCTCAAGATTAAAAACATCTAATCCATCTAATGCAAGGAATGAAATAGAATTAGAAAACAACATCTACACTAAGAAATAAAATAATCCTAAAAATCAACATCTAAATTGAAATCCATGCATCTAGTGCAAGAAATAAAATGTATTTAGAAATCAACATGCATGCCTAAATAAATGCATCTACTGCAAGCAATCAAATAGGATTAGAAAACACCATCTACACTGAAATCAATGCATCTAGAGCAAGTAATCAAGTAGGATTAGAAATCATCATCTACGTTGAAAACAAATGCATCTATTGCAAGCAATCAAATAGGATTAGAAATCATCATCTACACTCAAATAAATGCATCTAGTGCAAGAAATCAAATAGAATTAGAAATCATCATCTATATTGAAATAAATGCATCTAGCCCAAGAAATTTTCTTCCCTCTCTCACTCCTCTCTAGCCCAAGAAATGTTCTTCCCTCTATCTCACACCTCAAACACACACACACACACACTCTCTCCATATCTATCTATCTCTCTCTACCTCTCCTTTGTCTCTCTATATCACCCCCAAAACATACACATTCTTTCTCCATATCTATCTATCTCTCCCTCCCTCTTAATCGTCATCTCCCTCTCCCCCCTTCTATCTATCTTCCCTCATCCTCTCCTCTCTCCCTCCCTCTCTATCTCCCATATCACTCCCTCTCTCTCTCTCCACATTTCTCTCTCTATGTCTTTCTTCTTACCTCCCTCTCTCTCCGCCTCCCTCTCTCCTCTCTCACATCCTCTCTCTGTTCCTTCTTCTCCCTCCCGTTCTTTTCCACCTCCCTCTTTCTCTCCCTCCTCTCTCTCTCTCTCTCTTCACCCTCCAACCTAGTCACTATCTCCCTCCCTCTCTACTTCTCTTCCCCCTTCTTCCATCTCTCCTTTGTCTTTCTATCTTACCCCAAAACATACACAGTCTCTCTCCATCTCTCCCTTATCATTCCCTCTCTCTCTCTCTCTCGCCACTTTTCTCTCTCTCTATATTTCTTCTTCACTCCCTCTCTCTGTCCCTCCCTCTCAAGTCCTCTCCGTGGTCCTTCCCCTGTCTCCCTTTCTTTCCTACCTCCTTCTCTCCCCCCCCATCTCTCTCTCTCTCTTCCTTCATGCCTTGTCACTATCTCCCTCCTCCTCTCTCCCTCTCTCACTCCTCTCTTTCTCTCTCTCTTCATTACTCCTCTCCCCTCTCCTTCATTCTCTCTCCATCTATCCCTTGTCACTCCCTCTATCACTCTTTGTCTTTGTTATTCCCTCTATATATATCTTAGAATTAATTAT
>APFE031241855.1:10815-70163 GCA_000404065.3 Pinus taeda
ATTTAAATTGAATTAACCTTTTTTTTTTTCTTTTGATTTAAGAAATGATATTGGTTTGAGTAAAGAGTAAAATTATTTAAAAAAACTATTAAACAGAGTAACTGTTTAAAATTTAAGTGAATATTTTGATTCTAGGAAAAAAATATTTTTATTATATTTTTGAAAATACAACATACACATCAAATTATACTAAGGTATACAATACCATAAAAATAGAGTCTATCTCATATTCAGGAACAGATCCTCTTATCACACCCGAATGGGTAATCAAGAGATTTTAATATTAATAGAATAGTACCCTACCTAAAATCGAATTAGATGAGGATTTCGAAAAATGTCACAGTGAAAAATTTATTTATAATAAAAATAATACAGTAAATAGATTTTTTTAAATATAATAAAATTATATTAGTTATTTTCCATATTAATAAAATAAAATAGTTTTGAGCTTGTTGGTTTAGGTTTTACTAGTTTTATAAGATGTGATTATTTAGGTTGATTTGTTCCCCTCTTTTTGAAATTTTAGTAAAATTATTTGATATGCCAAATTTTAAAATTATTTTTAAAAATTAATTAATTTAAAAATAGATTTCTTTTTACTTTTTATTTTTTATTAATTTCAAAATATATTATTTTAAATTATTGTTGAAATATTGATAATGTTTGAGAGTTAAGTTTTGAGTGTGAGTTTAATTGGTTGGTTTTATTAAGATCCATGTTAATGTTAATTATAATTTTTATTTTTATTTTTATTCTTTATTTTATTTTATTTTTAGAAAAAACGTAATTTCTATTAAGTGAGAAAATTACATGTATATGCATGATGCATATGTTGTAAGAGGGTAAGTTTTCAAGTATAGATCTAAATTTAATGCCTTGTGTCCATGGAGGGAGGCATCATTCTCAGATGTATTAAGCATAATGTTTTATAAAAAAAAACTTTAACCGCACTGTTCTTGTTGTAAACAAAACATATGAATATTTACAAATGGAAACTAAGATGCAAAAATAAAAACATGTAGCCATGTTGGCTGGGAGCTTGCTACACATCTATGTCCATAAAAGGCCAATGGTAGTACTGATAATTGGCCCCTTCCCTATGTTCCTGAATAATCCAAGTGTCGAAAGGCCTGTCCGCAACTTCTTTGGATAATCTTTCAGCATCTGCATTATGTTTCCTGAAAATGTGATGGCATGCAAATGTGTCAAAAGATGTGATAATTCAAAGAGCCTCATCCATTATATGTCTCAAAGTATATGGAGAACATCTAGTTTTTTTGTTTAACCATTCACAGATAACTTTTGAGTCCCCAAAGAGTTGTAGATCTCTATAGTGGTTTTCCAAAGCAAATTGTAAGAGGAATTTTACAGTGGATAGTTCGGCAAAGTTATTTGTGCCCCATCCTAATCCCATTTGTATATGTAATAGTGGTAATAACCGATATACAGAATGGCCCCTCCATTGCACCATCCTTCTCGTGTGAAATCGTCAAAGAAGGCCAAAGGCTTCGAATGATTAACGGTTTCAGGAACAATGGTTTGAGGCCGTGCAGTCTCATCGTCATCAGAGATGATAGAGTAATGAGTCATGATATGGGAAGCAATGGAAGGACAATGCAGAGAGGTGTTATGGAATATGAGCTTGTTGCAGGAGATCCAAAGGCCCCAATTGATGAGGAGCGGGAGATTCCAGAGCTTTGTTGGGACAATGCTTGATCACCATGATCGCTAGGCCTCCTTTACAGTAATACCTTTCCACTTGGTCGAAGATGGAGCCACAATTAATATCGATTGCGAGAGGTCTTGTGTGGTCTGGCACTTAATAAATACATGTGTGACAAATTTGTTGTTTCATTTGCAAAGGCAACACCAAAAAGGGTCGTGTTGTGCTCATTTGAGAAGATTATCTCGCATGGGAATTTTGTTTTTCAATATGGTCCACATGAGAATTATGTTCGTGGGGGGGCCTTGAGCTTCCACAAGTGCTTCCACCATGACTCGATGGCTTATGGACATCAAGCTTTGACTATCACAAGGTATCCTTCCTTTGGGGTATATTTGCCAGCTTTCGATAGCGCCCATATTACCTCATATTCCCCTTCGCCAATCCAGATGTGACCTTTAGTAAGAGCCCCAATATATGCATTCCACTGTTGTGTCCATTGTTGTGGAATGTTTATTCTTTGGGCCGATTTCCAAGCTTGATGAAATAAAGTGGTGTGCTCTGGGTCTGCTATGTGGCCGATATGGGTAATGTTGATATCTCTGAGAAAATTCTTGAGCTCATCTGGCAACCTGTGGGCATTCCCGTAGCCAATCCATGGGTCTAGTCCAATCCTCACAGCCATTCTAGACTGTATTTTCCAAGTGATCCTAGCTTTGATGATGTCGAGAGATTTAATTATAGCCTTCCATATGATTGATACCCATGCATGGTATCTTTGAGGTTGTCTTAGCTAGTCCATCAGGTTAAGAGGGGCGATGTATTTTGATACAATCAACCTTGTCCATAGTTTGTTTGATGTAACAAGCTGCCATCTAAGTTTGGCGGCCAGAGTAGAGGAGAAATCCTCTAATTTCTTGATGCCCCATCCTCCCCATTCCTTGGGTAAATTGAGTGCCTCCCACTTGACCCATGCAAAAATTATGCCTGTCTATTTTCCCTTCCAAAGGAATCTGCAACATAAGCCCTGGATCCTGGAGAGTATACCATGAGGAATCCATGCTAATGACATCTAATAGATCGGATTGGCCTCGAGAATAACTTTAATGAGGATGACTATGTCTGCCCTAGATAGGTATTTGTAGTACCAAATATTGAGTCTTTTCTCCATCTTGGAAATAAGCCATGTCCAATTTGTTATTTTATACCCTAGAGGCTTCAACTTGTAACCCAAGTATCTAACGCCATCCTCCAATCTTAGTAAGGTGAACTGGAATCTTTGCAGCGCAAAATGTATTTCATATTGGGAACATCCAACCTCTGTTAGAGTGGACTTGTTGCAATTTACAGTCATACCGGTGGTCAATTGGAACAATGCAAATGTGTTCTTCATATTTGTCAAATACCCTATGCTTCCATTGAGAAATATCAAAACATCATCCACAAATAGCAGATGATTCAATACACATCCTTATATGATTTTCTTACCCCGCAATCTGCCCCTTCATCTTTCTATATTTTTATAACTATAATTAATTATATATTAATAATAATAATAATTAAGAGAAAGAGTAAATATTAGAAGAATTACTTATTATTATAGAATAAATATATATTATTAATTTTGCTATTTAATTTTTTAAAGTTATGTAGAATGACCAAGTCAAAAGGTTAAAGAACTAACCATTCATAGTTTTAATTTCAATTAATTTTTATAGATCTTAGGAGCTATCCAACATCTCACGAGCTTCCACAATATCCACAACAATTTACACATCATCAAAGGATTTGGTCCAACCTAGGTTTGGTCTATGGGATTTTGTGTGGGATATTGATAGGCTTCATCATTTAGGAACTAAACCAACATAGATCAATCTTAATTATAGATCTAAGATGAGCAAAGAGGGATCAATATATACATAAAAAAATTAAATGATATATAATATATATGCAATTCACACTAAAATATTTTACACAACATGTACATCTATCATTTTATCATGTAAATTAAAATGATTTTTTATTATTAACTTATTTTTAATTATATGTCAATATTAATTCGTATTAAAATCTATACATTTTATCATGCAAATTAAAATGATTTTTTATTAACTTATTTTAATTATATGTTAATATTAATTCGTATTAAAATATTTTATCAATAATCAAATCAAAAGATTTAAACATCTTAGTCACTTTTTTTTACTTCTAATTACTTTACAACATATTCATTTTCTTATTATAACAGACATTGTTTTTCTATTTAGAACATAATTTTTAAGTTTTCTTTTCAGGGGAACCAACTGAGAGGCATCTTCTCATAAACAAACTTACACATCCCCTCGTACTGGGTTATAGAATGAGACTCTCCCCTCAACCACATGAGGATGCCACCATGGAGATTCTAAGTGAACTCGCAAGGTGTCAATATATGGAAATAGTTAAGTGAAGTGGTGATATGTCCATTCAATGATAAAAAAATGACGATAATAAAAATGTGATTTTCCTAATGTGAGTAATGACGTATCCATTAACCTCCAAAATTTGGTCAAACAAAATTTAGTTTACCACACTCAAGATATTAATCCATAACCACATTAAATGAGTTCTATAATGAGTCTCATTTCCTTTGAAACTATGATATAGGTTAGTAAGATAGTTTCCCTAGTTGTATTTTTGTTGACAATATGCTAGTTTTGAAGACTTTCAGTGGTGGCCCAAATATAAGAAGTGATCTATATATCCAAAGAAACACAATATATGAACAAGACATGAGATATCAACATCTCAAACTTGGGTGGTAAAATAAAGCTTAACAACATTATGGAGATAAGATAGTGGTATTGGTAGGATGTTTTCCAAGGAAGACAATGATTTTGGAGGAATTGGATAATTAGGCCTAGAAAAACTTCAAATCATTTGTGGAAATATCGATATATCCTAATTCTAGTAAAAGGATTTTTGGTTTGAGTGTTTGAAATTGCCACGAAGGTATCTAAACTATCTTGCACCAATAGTGAAAGTGGGGATATCAATCCCTATTCATGAATAAATGTCATATTAAATTAAAATGTCAAGTTGGACACTAAAGATATTCTCCTAGTATGGTTATGTATCACAATGCTACTATTGATTTTTTTGTTTGAAGAGGTACTTAAAAAACTAGGAATGTTGTACATGCCTTTTATGTAGTATATTTAACTTTAGTAGGGTCCACTTACTATGACATGGCATGAAAGTGGGGATATCAATCCCTTTTTTTGAATACATGTCATATTAATTTCAATGTCAAGTTAGACAACGAGGAGATTTTCTTAGTATGGATTTGTATCCCAATACTGCTATTGATTTTTTGGTTTGAAGAGGTGCTCAAAAAAATTGGTAATGTTGTACATGCCTTTTATGTATTAAGTTTAACTTTCATAGGATCCACATACTATGACATGGCACAAATCCTTGTAGCATTGGAAGTGAGCAAAGGTCTAAAAGAATTGATTGATATTAGAAGGGGATTTGATCTCTTGTGCATCACTCTATACTAAGAGTAGATTCCATGTAGGCTTGTACATTGCCACTAATATGGGAACCTTAATACATTATGTAATCACTTAAGTATTCAAAATAATTAGGCTTCAAGGAAGAATCCAAGAGGCGGAGAGACAAGGAGCTAGAAATAGTCAATGGCATGAGATCATGAGTAGAAAAGAGGATTTATGGGTTCAAATTAATTTAGATTGTCTTCAAATAAGAACTATGGTATAAAATGATTCGAACTCATTATATAAGTCTATGATCCAAACCTTGTTGCAACCAATGAAAATAATATAACAACATAATTTTCGGTAAGACTTATTAATCTTTGTCTATTAATATAAGATTTTTTTTGAAAATTTTCATTTTTGGAAACCGAGAAATAAGGATTTGGTCAAACCCACCAAACCTCATACCTATACCTAGAATAACAAAAATTTTGAGTGTTGGACAAGGACCAAAAAGGTTCCATTTCCAACCCTCTTACATATGATACTTTAGATGAAAAGGGTACATAGGACTCCAACACCTTGGAACCAATCAAATATAATTTATTTAAGACCTAGAAGCAAAATAAATATCCATTTTCCAAGAACAATGGAAAGGGTCTTAAATTGTTTTCAAGGGAAAATACCTAAATTCAATCAAAGGAAAAGGAAAGTTTTTATATATGTGACTAAGAAAGGAATCCTTTGAAGTTAGGTATGGGAGACAACTATGCTTAATTAGGGTGTTTAAGTTAAATTCCCTAGTCAAGGGTTCCATATGTTTTTTTAACCCTAAATTGTAAAGGGTTGACTAACCCATTTAAGAAGTTGGTCATAAAGAGAGTAGTATGGGGTAGATCTCACATAAACGTATAAATGTAAACATAAACATAAATGTAAATGTAAACAGTTAACATGTAATGTTTAACATTTAAAATTTTTAATCTCCACCCTATTTAGAAATCAATCTAATTATTATTATTTATAAATACAAATATAAATTTAAAATATAAAGAGGTTTATAAACACTAAAAAAGTAGGTATGGTAAATAAATAAAAATAAAAATAAACTCTAGGTATGGTAAATAAATAAATCCTCTTTTTATATTTAGTCCATAAACCTCTATGAAGACTCAAAAAAGAGATTTTATTTAGGTGAACCCTATGGGCCAAATACTATTTTAATACCATGGGCCAAATACCATATTTATAAAAGAGGTATGGTAAATTAATAAAAATATAAATAAATGATATGTATGGTAAATAGATAATATTTTTTTATATTTATTCCATAATTCATTTTATATTTACTAACACTAAAAAATGAGGTTTTATTTAGGTGAAGCCTATGGGCCAAATACCATGGGCCATAAGACTCTTAGATTTTCATGTGTAGCACAAGATTCAAACCCAAGAACTCGGACTAGACTTCATTTCCATGACCGTCGGCACTTAGCTACCCCATGAGCACATGAGTCAAATTATTATATAAGCAAAAACATTATTAACCCTAATATTAATATTAATAAAAATAAAGATGGCACATGGTATTGACCCATCTTATTGAGAACCAATGGTATTGACCCATGGTATTCACCTGGAATGTAGCCTATTTAAGGGGGAAATTAAATCAGCATAGATCCATCTTTACTTTCGATCTATATAGTGGAATGTAGCCTATTTAAGGGGGAAATTAAATCAGCATAGATCCATCTTTACTTTCGATCTATATAGTGATATGCAAACAAGCATAGAGTGAAAAAAGATTTGATCCCTATGGATAGATCCAGAGTGAAGATAGATCTATACTAGTTATCGACATCACTTTTGTGTCAAACTAAATCGATTAGATCTAGATTGTGTCCACTTTGAATGTTTTACAAAACTGTATTTATTTGGATTCTATCATCAATTTCTCACACCAAATAGTCTGCATAGAAGAGTTAATATTCTTTACATTTAGCTTTTACTAGACAAACACAACTTGAATATTTTATAGTTTAGATTGTGTCAAGTTTGAATGTTCCAAATAAACACTGTTTATTTGGATTCTATCTTCAATTTCTCACAGATATTCTGCATGGAACATTTAATATTCTTTAAAAGATGAGCACTGTGGAATATCCGAACTCCTCTCAGAAACCACACCACAGTAATCTGCAATCCACAATATTTTTATTTTATGGTTTATATTCTTTATAGTTTTGAATATTTTATATGACAGATTTTTATAGCATAGCTTATATTTTTTATAGTTGGTTTTTATTAGACAAACACAACTTGAATATTTTATATGACAAATAAATACTAGAGGGTTTTCTGTAAATTTAAGTAAAATTTGTTAAATTTCATAATTTTAGGTGTCTTCAAGGTTTTTGATGGTGCTGAATCCATTTCCACCATCAAAAACATAATTCAAACTCTACATCTATAACTATAAAAAAATTTGATTTTTTTACACGGATTCTGGCTGCTTTTAACAATCTCAGCGATTCTCGACTACTCCATTTTTATCAATTGTTTTCCATTTTCAAACACTAATTTACAGCAATTCCTCGACTACTCCATTTTTATCAATTGTTTTCCATTTTCAGGCACTAATTTACATCTCGTAGATATTTATATAGGACTTGTATAGTTGGAGTTTGCACAAGGGAAGAAAGTAACAGCTTGGTTGAGAGTGATTAACAGGAATAGGTGCTCTCGCTGAGTCCTTAAATGGAAAGAAATATGGAAAGACTCGTTCGGTACAGTGATGATGCAAGAGGGACACATATGAGTTTACCAATTCATGGAGAAGAACAGAGTGAAACAAATACTGCAGGAGGTGAAGAAGAAGCACAAGAAACTAGTGCACTGAATCCTGGAGAGCAGCACTCGCAATCTGGCGCAGCGGTATGGAAATGATGAACAGATCGCGGGCGCCAGGATTTGTAATTAACACACTCAATGATGAAGAGCGGCTGGCCCTAGCTGCAGCAACAGGGTTTGCAGTTGGCACACGCAATGATGGAATCTTGGCACAGGAAGTTGCAGAGCAACGATCGGGAGTTGTGGCTCTCAATAATTGAGAAGGTATGCCCAGTTATTTAATTTGGCTGATCTGAGGCATGACCAAATCAAGGGATGCCTCCGATCAGCCAAATTAAATAACTGGGCATACGGCTCTCGATTATTCAGAGCCAACTCCAGATAGTTGTCGGTCAGCTTGCTCTGCCAAGATAACATCCTTGCCTGCGCCGACTGCAAACCCTGTTGCTGCAATTAGGGTCGGCCGCTCTTCATCATTGAGTGTCCCAATTCTAGATGATTGCACCGCTGCAACCTTTTCATCATTGCCCGTACCAATTCCAAATAAGGGTGCACCATATTGCGACTGCTGCCCTCCACCATTCTTGTGCTTTTCCTTCACCTCCGGCAATATTTGTTTCACTCTATTGATCTTCACCCTGAATTGGAAAGTTGACATGCGCCCCCCTTTCACCATCACTGTACCGAACGCATACTTCCATTTTCCTGCTAATGGAAACTGTTGTTCCTTTCTCCCCTTCTGTGACAGTGTGTGCAAACTCCAACTTTACAACCAAGAAAAAATGTTCCATGCAATCAAAACTATATCTTATAAATATATAAAAACTGCTTATAGCTGCAGCAACAGGGTTTGCAGTCAATGGTGGAATCTTGCGAGAGCGGCCGTATGACCCATTATTTAATTTGGATGAACCGAGGCGTTGGGATCCAATTGTGATAACAGATAATGAAGATGAAATAAGTGAAGAAGTAAGAGCGATTCTTCCACGGATTCTTGAAGAAGAGAAAGATGAGGAAGATGATGAATTAATTGAAATGATGTTGGAATATATGTGTGATAATGTTGAAATAGATGAAGTTACCGATGAAGAAGCAGAGAAGCCAACATGCGCTATTTGCATGGAAGGTTTGCATTTTGTCGAGGAAAATGGCAATGAAAATGGCGATTGAAATCGTACTCTGCATCGTTTACCATGTTACCATCGTTCGCCATCTTCCTCAACAAAATGCAAACTTTCTATGCAAATAGCGCATGTTGGCTTCTCTGCTTCTTCTTCATGGGTAGCTTCATCTATTTCAACATGATCACACATATATTCCAACATCATTTCAATTAATTCATCATCTTCCTCATCGGTCTCCTACTCAAAAAACCGTGGATGAATCGCTTATTTCATCTTCATCATCTGTTATCACAATTGGATCCCAACGCCTCAGTTAATCCAAATTAAATAAGCGGTCATACGGCCGCTCTCGCAAGATTCCATCATTGCCTGCAAACCCTGTTGGATGCAACCTAAATCGAGCCTGGCACATAGTGATGGTGATATTAACGGAAAATGAGGATTTTGAAATGGAGTAGTCTATGTAGGCGGTAGAATGGCCCGTTTCCGTCATCGACAGGAAAATTGTCTGGCTCCGGCCACCGGGAATGTCTCCGCCCTCCGTCACCATCCCCTAGCTTCACCACCCTCCTTCTCCGCCAGCCTCCCCTGGCACTTCTGACATTCCCTACCATTCCCTACCATTCCCTGACAAAAAATCGGGAGCTGATCACCGCTGGAGGGCTTGACATCCCCTGACAGATCGGGGACCAGCTATTCCCGGGTTTATCCGATATACAGATCGATGGGTTTCTGGCTTTACAGTACTCATTCTTACGGTGCTTCTGATAAATTTATCAAAATTCCAAATATGGGGAGCTGCATTTCTTCAAATGCCACCTCTTTTGTGCCAGCAGCTACTGCAAAGCTCATATTGATTGACGGGAGCATCCTGGAGTTTTTTGAAATGGTGAGAAGCGAAGAGATTATGGAAGAATATCCGGGCCACTTTATCTGTGATTCAGACGGCCTTTATGCCGGTCGAAACATCTCCCAGGTTCTGTGTCATGATGATAAGTTGCAAGTTCGGCAGCTCTTCTTTCTTCTTCCTCAGCGGAAATTGTAGTTTGTGTTGACGTACTCCGACATGGCTTCTCTTCTTTTCAAGATTAGCACTGCTTGGGAGTCAGCACAGAAGAAGAGGCATAGCAAAAGATTATCGCGTGGGTTCACTAAAGCCCAAGCTCAAGTGCAGCCCTTTTTTCAATATTCAGAGCCAAGATGAAAGTGAAACAGAGTACGACTCTTCTTCTGTTTGTTGTTTGTCCAGGCACCCTAATAATCCAGTTTCAACAGATAGAGGGCGACTCCATTTTCAACCCATGTTGGAGATGATTGTGGAGACTGTATGATCGATGGTCATAGTGATTTTCATGCAACAAATATGTATAAATCAAGAAACAAAGAATTTTTTTGAACTTGCTCTGGTTAATAGGATTTGGAAATATTTTTGGAATTTGCAATCCATTTAAATTGGAAATATTTTTGGAATTTGCAATCCAGTTAAATTGGAAATGACACAGAACTTGGGAGATGTTTCGACCGGCATAAAGGCCATCTGAATCACAGATAAAGTGGCCCGGATATTCTTCCAGAATCTCTTCGCTTCTCACCATTACAGAAAACTCCAGGATGCTCCCGTCACCAATATGAGCTTTGCAGTAGCTACTGGCACAAAAGAGGTGGCATTTGAAGAAATGCAGCTCCCTATAGTTGGAATTTTGATAAATTTATCAGAAGCACCGTAAGAATGAGCACTGTAAACCCAGAAACCCATAGATCTGTATATCGGATAAACTCGGGAATAGCTTGTCCCTTATTTGTCAGGGGATGTCAGGCCCTCCAGTGGCGATCCGCTCTCGATTTTTTGTCAGGGAATGGCAGGGAATGTCAGAAGTGCCAGGGAGAGTGGGGGAGAAGAAGGGTGGCGAAGCTAGGGAGCCAGGGAGAGTGGGGGAGAAGAAGGGTGGCAAAGCTAGGAGATGGTGGCGAAAGGCTGAGACATTCCGGTGACCGAAACGGGACAATTTTCCGGTCGATAACGGAAAACGAGCTATTCTAAAGTAAACTACTCATACGGCCGCTCTCGCAAGATTCCATCATTGCCTGCAAACCCTGTTGGACGCAACCTAAATCGAGCCTGGCACATGAGTGATGGTGATATTAACGGAAAATGAGGATTTTGAAATGGGTAAAACCCTACCTTAAACTCAATTCAATTTACTTACAAAAATATGTTTGCCCGGTGATAACAGTGACAGGGATGGAGAAGAAGGAATTTATAAAATGTTTCATAAATAGAAAGGTGTATTATTTTGATTATTTTAAAATATGGTTTAAATAAAAATAATTATTAAATTTTTGAATAGGATAGAAATTTTTGAATATGGTTTAATAGTTTATGATATTTAACTATGGTTTAATAGTTATGGTAAAAATAATATGGTTTACCATAACTATTTTCACACTCATGATGAACTACCACATTTTAACAAATATTACTTATTCTATGCATATTATGTCTTTAAACCAATATAGATAACTAGTATGGATCTATTTTTAATCTTTATCTGCTGAGAGGGGTCAAATATTTTTCACTCTAAGCTAGTTTTCATATGAGGATATTTGATCCCTATGGGCCCTTAGTAGATCCACAGTAAAGATGGAACTATGCTTGTTTAATTCCCCACTTAAAAAAGCTACATTCCACGTGAATACCATGAGTCAATACCATTGGTTCTCAATACCATGGGTTAATACCATGTGTGATCTTTATATTTATTAATATTAATATTAGGATTAATAATGTTTTTTTGCATGGTAATAATAATAATTGGCTCCATGGTATTTAGCCCATAGGCTTCACCTAAATAAAACATCATTTTTTAGTGTTCATAACTAGCAATTGCACCGTATGTTGCAAAGTAAACGTGGTAAGGCAATGGTAGTATATGACAAAAAGACAACTTACTCCTCTCCTAGAAATATTATGATTATTGTTAGAGCTTGATTTGTTATTTTCTTGGGCAGTTTGATCTTCTTAATTTAAGTTAGATAAGCAAAAAGGCTAGAGAGAAAAATAAAAAGGTCATGACTTTTGACAACTGTACACTAATAAAAAACTTGATCTAAAGTAGAATAAACATATTTGTTGTAGTAATCATCTCAACCATTTTCTTAGATCCCTAATAGATGAAGGTGTAGCCTCTTCTCCATTTTTTATTTCAAAGGCACAAATATCTATTTTTATAGGAACAAGCATGATCTTCAAGCTTGGGCTCTTGTCATCGTATAGAACTATTGGTTGGATGTTGATATGACGACTTTCAAGCCTTGGAGGATGTTCCTCTTGTTGTTCATGATTATTGAGAAAAAGACACTTTCAGATTGCAACAATTTGATGCAAAACTCTTTTGCAAGGGCCATTTTTTAAAGACAAACACTAGAATACAAAAAACCCTTTCTCTATCTATTAGGACCCCTCAACAATTATGTTACAAATATAGGCAACAACCCCTCAACAATTATATTACAAATATAGGCAACAATGTGCATATTTATCCCACAATCACTTGTTTGCCCACTTGAATTCAATTTCTAGATTATACAATTGGCTAGTCTTACTCCTCAACAATTATGTTACAAATATAAACAACCACCCCTCAACAATTATATTACAAATATAGAAAAGAATATAAATATTTATCCCACAATCACTTGTTTACCCACTAGAATTCAATTTCTAAATTATGGAATTGACTAGTCTTACTCTTAAGTAGTAAAAGAGTATGCACAACAGCAATTTTTTCATAACAACATGATCAATCTAAATGGTAACACTATAGCAATCTAAATGGTAACACTATAGGTTTACAAGACACTTTGGTTTCCCATTGACTATTTCATCTTGATGGATAACGTTCCCTCCTAACCATAACGAGGCGTCGTGTTGCTTACTGTTCATGAATTTTTTGTGGGTAAAAAGGTATGACAATCAAGCTAACTATGACAGAATACGTATTCGGAAAATGTCCCCAAAACTGATGAAATGATACATCGATAAACTTTGTGGCATGTTCTTCCATTCTTTGGCATTGCAGTCCGTGTATTAAGAGGCATTTGGAATGGTTGTACTTAAAAGGGATGTGGGAGAATGATGAAACTTGAGTATTATCATATATACTTATTATCAATGATTTTAATTTTAATGCATACCAGAATGATTTTGTATAAAATTTACAATCTTCAACAAATTATTAAATTTTAGATTTATGAAAAATAATGGTTTTACCTTTTACATCCTTGTGCCTATATTTATCAGGAAACACTTAGATTTTTCAATTTCCTAGAAAATGGGGAATGACATCATATTCTTCTCCAAATACATCATTAAATATTGAAAGTTTAGGTTTTTCTAATATTGGAAGTTTAGGTTTTTCCGGTTTCTTAGATAAGAGGGGAATGGCATTATGTTTTTCTTGTAAAAGCAAAGTATTTTCGAGGAGACAAAAGAGTTTAGGTTTAGTTCTTTTTATAGTTTTTATGTTGATTTTAGGTGGAATTAATTTTAAGAGTTTAGGTTTAGTTTTTTATAATTTTCATGTTGATTTTAGATGGAATTAGTTTTAATGTCAGATAGGAAAAGAATCTAGCCAGTTGTAAAATGCTTTTATATAATTGTGTGAAATTTTTTCACCCATGAGCCAGTTCTCACTTTTAATATATCTTTATATTAATAAAATATTTCAAAAAAATTGCCAAAAAGCTATAAGTATCTTCATCACAATGCTGGTTGAACAATAAATATACTTAAAAACAAAGCATATTCAAAGCAATATTATGCATAAAAACAAAGCATATTCAAAGCAACATTATGCAATTTTAGTCTTTTTGAAAAAATTGAAATAACTCATATTTTTTTAAAACACAAAAAATAATATATATAATTTTTTTTACCTGAAAAAAAATATTCACAAATTAATTAGAAATTTTATAAACTTAATAAGTCATAGAAATGTCTTATTAACCTATTTAAAATATTATGGTATTTTGGTTTTTAAAATGCTTTTACATGTATTTAGTGCTAAATTATACAGTGCCGAGTATGCTATGCCTAATAAGTTCATAGTTAATATTCTAACTTCGAAGTCAACAATCTTTGTCTGTGTCTCCATTGATGTATTGTAGTATTACGAGTGTTGATGTTCATGGCATGTTTTGACTAAAATTAACCAGAAATTTTACCATGTGGAAATCACCGTTGAAACTGGAGTGCTGGAATCTAATCACTCACTCTATCGAAGTTGCAAGAACAGATGATGCTTATTGTTATAGATTTCCATGGTTTCTTTGGACCTTTCATTCAGGCCAGTGAGCTTTTGGAAATATCTTTCTTGGCGTTGTATGCTTTTTGTTTTACATTTCTTTTTTAAGGAGCCGTTTATTACAATAAGGATATTACCTGCTATTCATGTAGTATATTTTAATTTACAAATATGATGCAATAGTAATGGCTGGAGTGGCTCGAGTGTTTGTCTTTGCAAACAGAATGAGTTTCAGTTAGTTTTTTTTTTCATTTAAATTTCTAGTGCCGGCATTTAGGACCTTATGTCTCAACCCACTATTTGTTTTTGTTTACGTTCTTTTTGTTTTTGTTTAAAAGTTACTTTTTTAATATAGTTAAGAAAGCATAGTTATCAAAGAATAACTAAATGTAACTACTCACAGTTCAATAACTGTAGAGTGATCTATACAAAAAAAAGGAGGAAACAACTACTGTAATCATCATCATAGTACTAAATAGAAACAAGCATGAAATCATTCTGAAGAAAAACAAGAAAGTCTGAATCCATATATTGCAGCCTGAGTATTTTCTTCCTAACTTAACAAAGATCATTTATCCATTTTATAACGAAGAGAGAGAATGAATAACTAACTCAAGAGCAAAAAAAGTACGCGGATGGGTTCAACAAAACAAGGGAGTGAGCTTGCAAAAGAATCAAGTAAATCATTGTCAACGGAATATACAAATCCCTACAGGTACCAATAAAACTCATAACCTTCCCCTTTACTATTTAATTATCAAAAAGAAATCAGTGTGTAAATATATATCGATATCGAATACCTACAGTCCAAGATACAACTGCCCAAAAATATGGCTAAGTTACAGAATAGAGGTCCTGTACAACAGTGCCAAACAAAACTGAGTTTCACACGGGACCAACATGAGCACAGTCTCCTAAAAACATAAATACACTCGCAAGTACAACAACAAATTGGAGACATAAATTACAGGCTACGAACAAGGGAGGCCGAAGCCACTGCCCTTGAAAATAGACCAAGCAAGAAGCATAACCCTTCAAACAAATCGACAGAGAAACGACAAGGTGCAAACCTACCCGATAGTTGCATAGGTGTCAGCCAACAGTGAGCCCAACTCCATTTCGTGTCACAGCCACCAAAACAAAGCCATCAACAACCAAGAGATAGAGTCATGAAACAAGAAAACCAAAGACAGAGCCAAGGGTTGGGGAGGGCTCACCTACCAGAGCTGAGTTTTACTAATGGAGGAAGGAAGTCGTGGGCCAAGGCCATAGTCGCAGAGTACCCACTGCTCGCCAGGAGCAAGAACAGTCAATGATAGTAAAAAATGAGGCAGAATGTTAAAACATGGAGGGAGAGAGTTTATCTCTGTTTAGATCCTCTTGGAATAACACTAAGATTCAAGCTGCCCCACAACCATGACCTACAAAAAAAAAAAACAAAATTTACAGCTAAACAAAGAGGTGGACATTTGAGAACTAGTAGCATAATCGAAACCAAAGAATAAGAAGGACCCAAGACCATAATGAGAGAAGAATAAACAAAAACCCACGACTTAGACCAGGGGTCCTGAAACTTCAGAACAGGGTGCAGAATAGGGGACATTGTTGAGTGTGTAAGCAAAACCCTGAGGAGTAGCGACTTGAGATAGAGTGGAAACACTCACCTCGATGGCGCAACAGAACACTAGAGCAATAGTGGACTGAGGTGAGGTAAGGTTTCTTGGGTACACTAGGAGGCGGGAGAAGCGAGCCCCAAGACCAGGACACTTGTCCTCAAATCAATCAAACCATAGTACCATGCCTTAAAACCACACATTGAAACAAATCATCCACAAAATCCAAATAAATGATATGTCGTAGGTAATCAACGTAAGGTCCCATCAATTTTTGGTATCAAAGCAAGTTGGATTAATTTGTTTTTATCTTATATAATGGAAGTCGGAAGAAGAGGTTGGGGAGGAGCTATTCAAAGAGTAGTACATGAAGGATTGAGGGAAGAGTTTAGGATCCTGAATGTGCACTTGGCAACAATGGAAGTAGGAAGAAGAAGAGATCTGGACGCAGGAGATGGCAGCGAGGAAGAAGCTGGAGTTACGACAGATGGATCAGATGAGGAAGGACTTAAAATCAGATTGTTAAGGTCAGTTTTATTGGCTAGCTTAAATGAAAGCTTGAGATTTCAAACTATGATGGAAGTTTGTCCACAGAAGTGCTGTTGGACTAGATTGGTGAGTTAGACAAATAATTCGAATGTGAGGAAGTCAACGAAGATAGAAAAGTTAAATTCGTTCCCACTAATTTGAAAGGACATGCGGCCTTATGGTGGGATAGTGTCCAAGAAGAGGGGATAAGATTAAATAAGTTACCCATTAAAAAGTAGGCCAGAATGGTCGCCAAAATGAAGGGTAAGTTTTTGCCCAACAATTACCACATTGCTCTGTATCGGCAGGTGTAGAATTTGAAATAGAGAGGAATGACAGTGAAAGAATATATCGAAGAATTTTATTGGGTGAATCTGAGAGTAGTTTACATTGAAAACACCCCACAAAAAACAGCAAGGTTTATGAATGGCCTAAGGCTGGAGATATTAGACGAGATAAGTATTCTTTCTCCAAAAACCATAGAGGAAGGATACTAGAGTGTCTTATAGACAAATGAAAAGATCGCAAGGAAGCAGAATACCAGAAGAGGATGTGGATCTAGCGGAGGGAAAGGACAATCCTTTGGCAGAGGAAGGACTGCCAACAACAGTGAAGAAGGCAGCAGTTCAAAGACCTCTGGGACAATAGAAAAGGAAGGTAGCACTAGGGGACGAAGGCCATCCCAGAGAGGAAGGGGTAATGGCAGAGGCAGAGGGGTTGCCTACTAGTGTTACAAGTGCCACAAGTGGGGGCATGGGTCCTTTGAGTGTCCAGAAGGTGAACAGACTGGACAAAGAGGAGCATATGTTGCTCAAACAGAGGAAGCAAACACACCACCGCAAGAGGTAGATAATGTAACAGAGACAGGAGAGGCCTTAGTCTTAAATAAGGTACTATTGAAACCAATAAAGGAGACAATTGAACAAACCCAAAGAAAGGCATTATTCTGAATTGTGTGCAAGTCACATGGAAAATTCTGTAAACTGATTATAGACAGTGGAAGGACTGATAATCTAGTTGCAACAGAGACGTAGGAGAAATTGGGTTTGAAACGGTTGAAGCACCCAACTCCCTACATGGTGTCTTGGTTACAGAAAGGACATCAAATACTAGTTGATGAGGAGTGTGAGGTGGAGTTCCATATTGGCAAGTATAGGGACAAGGTGATTTATGACATCATGCCCATGGACGTGTGTCATAATATGCTAGGTAGACATGGCAGTATGACCGAAAAATTGTTCATGACGAGAAAACAAATTGTTACAAGTTTCTCAAGGATGGGATTAAGAATACCCTAGTACCCATCAAGGAAGAAGAAACATCAGAAACTAGTGGGACAAAAGAGCTACTGATGGGAGGAAAAGAAGTTTTAAAGAAGATTGAAGATAATGAGATAAAGTATGCCGTTGTAAGGAGAATGAGAACAATGCTGTTGCAAAGTGAAATTTCTAGCTTACCTGAAGAGATCCAGGATTTGTTGCAGGAATTCAGCGACATTGTGGTGGATGATTTATTGGATAAATTACCAACAAAGCAAAGTATTAGTATCACATAGATTTCATCCCTAGAGCTAGTTTACCAAACAAGTTTGCTTACTAGATGAGTCCTAAGGACAACGAAGAAATCAGTAAGTAGGTACATGAATTGTTGGACAAAGGATTGATACGGGAAAGTTTAAGTCCTTGTGCACTTCCGAAAGTTTTAGCTCCCAAGAAAGGAGGCGAGTGGCAGATGTGTACAGATTCAAGAGCAATAAATAAAATTACTATCAGGTACAGGTTTCCATTGCCACGAATGGATGACATGATGGACTGCTTGAGTGGAGCAACATATTTTTTGAAGATAGATCTAAAGAGAGGATACCACCAGATTAGAATAAGAGAAAGGGACGAATGGAAAACATCTTTCAAAACCAATGAAGGTCTGTATGAATGGTTGGTGATGCCATTTGGATTCAGTAATGCCCCTAGCACCTTCATGCGCCTAACGAACGAGATATTGAAGGAGTTCATTGGAAAATTCGTGATTGTATATCTTGACGATAAACTGATTTTCAGCAAAACCAAGGAAGAACATTTTCGACACGTTAGATATGTTTTGGAGAAGTTACAGTAGAATAAGTTGCTGATAAATTTTAAAAAATGTTATTTCTTTCAGAAGGAGTTAGTTTATTTGGGTTTTGTGATTGTAGAAATGAGCTGAAAATGGACCTAGAAAATTTTGTAGCTATAATCAGCTGGCCATCCCCTAAGAGTTTGTTCGAAGTTCAGAGTTTTCACGAGTTGACAAGTTTCTATCGAATGTTTATAAAGAATTTTAGTGGAATCTGTGCACCCATGTTGGATACCATCAAGAAGGCAAGTCAACAATTCCATTGGACTGAAGCTGCAGAGAAGAGCTTCCAGATATTGAAGAAGAAGATCACTGAAAGGCCGATTTTGAGGTTTCCTAATAAAAAAGAAATAATTGTGTATATATATCAATATCGAATACCTATAGTCCAAGATACAGCTGCCCAAAAATACCGCTAAGTTACAGAATAGAGGTCCTGTACAATAGTGCCAAACAAAACTTCGAGTTTCCAACGGGACCAACATGAGCACAGTCTCCTAAAAACATAAATACAGTTGCATATACAACAACAGCCTGGAGGCATAAATTACAGGCTACAAACTAGGGAGGCCGAAGCCACTGCCCTCGAAAATAGACCAAGCAAGAAGCATAACACTTCAAACAAATCGATAGAGGAACAAGAAGGTGCGACCCTACCCGATACTTGTGTAGGTGTCAGGACACACGACTAGCCAACAATGAGCCCAACTCCATTTCCTGTCACGACCACCCAAACGAAGTCGTCAACAACCAAGAGATAGAGTTTCGAAACAAGAAAATCGAAGATAGAGCCAAGGGTTAGGGAAGGCTCACTTACTAGAGACGAGTTTTGCTAACAGAGGAAGGAAGCCGTGGGCCAAGGCCACAGTCGCAGAGTGCCCACTACTTTCCAGGAGCAAGAACAATCAACGATAGTCGAAAACGAGGCAGAATGTTAAGACATGGAGGGAGAGAGCTTACCTCTATTTAGATCCTCTTGGAATAACATTGAGAATCGAGCTGCCCCACAACCATGACCTGCAGAAAAAAACCAAATTTACAATCAAATAGTGAGGCGAACATCTGAAAACTAGTAGCATAATTGAATCTAGAGAACAACAACGACCCAAGGCCATAACCAAAGTCGAATAAACAGAAACCCACGATGAGACCAAGGATCTTGAAACTTCAGAATAGGGTGCAAAACAGAGGACATTGCCGAGTGTGTAAGCGAAACCCTGAGTAGCGACCTGAGACAGAGCGGAAACACTCACCTCGACGATGCAACAGAAGACCAGAGCAATAGTGGAATGAGACGAGCTAGAGTTTCTTGGGTACAGTAAGAGGCGGGAGGAGCGAGCCCCAAGACTAGGACACTTGTCCTCAAATCAATCAAACCACAGTATTGCGCCTTAAAACCACACATCAAAACAAATCATCCATGAAATCCAAATAAACGATATGCTGTAGGTAGTTATGGTAGGGTCTCATCAAAACATGTTCACTGCAGTACTCAAATTTAGGAAAATTATTATAGAGGTTTTGGAAATATCTGTTTTGGTGCACATATCCATTGTTATCGAAACCTAATTTAACATTTTCCAAGTTGAATGTGGGTTAAATTAATCAATACCTGAAGCTTTGCCTCGAAAAAATCAAGTATAACTTCTGGAATATTCCTTCAGACTCCTCCATCAATACTCTACTCCAACATTGAAATTTAGGAAAACTATTGTGAAGGTTTTGGAAATCTCTGTCTTGGTGCAGCATAACCATTGTTACCGAACCTAATTTAACATTTTCCAAATTAAACATGGGTTAGATTAATCAATATTGGAATCTTTGCCTCCAAGAAATCAAGAATATGCCTTCATACTCGGTCAATACTTAGTACTCATATTTCCAATAGGGATGTTGGATGACTATCAAATTATTTTATATCAAAAAATGAAAAATCATTGCATTGCCAAAACGATGTTGGATGACTATCAAATTATTTTATATCAAAAAATGAAAAATCATTGCATTCCCGTTTTGGGAATGGAGGAAATAGTTAAAATAGTTTCCAACTCATAAAATAAACACATCCTAAATGGCTCATGTTGGATGACTATCAAATTCTTTTATATCAACAGATGAAGAATCATGGAATTTTGGTTTTGAAAATGGAGAAAATAGTTAGGATAGCTTCCACGTCATAAAATAAACCAGTCTTAAATCAATTTTTGTAGAAGTGTATACGAATGGTGGTTATTTACCTGTGAGATGGTTATGGGTTACTCCAATGACAAACGGTGAGACGGTTATGACATCATTCGTGTGTGAGTGTTATGGGATTCTTTGTGAGAGTAGAGGATGGTTTAATCTTCTAATAATAAATCTTATGGTTTAGATTGATGCAAAGTGTTATTTAGGGGAGTTTATCTAAGATAAAATGTTTACGGAGTAAATATAAAATGAATTATGGAGTTAATATAAAAAAAATGCTTTATTTATTTACTAAATTTCTGGTTTATTTATATTCTTATTAATTTACTATAGTTCTTTTATAAATATGGTATTTGGCCCATGGTATTTGACCCGTGGTATTAAATGGTGTTTGACCCATAGGCTTCACCTAAATAAAATCTCTTTTCTTACTCTTCTTTGAACATAAAGAGGTTTATGGACTAAATATAAAAAGAGGTTTTATTTATTTACCATACCAGTAGTTTATTTATATTACATGTTTGCATTTACATTTACATTTACATTTACGTTTACATTTACGTTTACAAGTTTATGTGAGATCTAGCCCATACTCAGGGTCTCTCTAACAATAACAATGGAGCATGGGGATTTTGAGAGAAATTTTAATATCAATAAAATAAAATTTTATTTTAAAATAATTCAATTTAGTGATAAAAATAGATTTGGGGTGAGGATAGCCATGGAAAATGATGATTTTGGAAATGTTAATGAAAATATTTTTATTGCTAATATACTTAAAATAAAATAATATTAGTAAAATAAATTTATTTTAATATTAATAAAATAAAATTAGATTGAAGGGTTAAGTTATTTGGTTTTATGGTAAGTCATCATGTTAATTCTTTTCAATTCTCTTGGCTTTAGGTTTTATTAGTTTCATGACTAGTCTTAGCATGTCATGTGGTCAATTCTCCTCAACACTAAGCTATACTCGTTTGGTCCAACAATTGAGCTCAACACTCTTCAGTTTAAGCTGGAATGTGATCCTTTTAGTTAATTTGACCAAATAGTTTTTGGAAATAATATTTATAAGAAAAATAATAATCCACACACACACACTATATATTTATTTATTATTTTCGTAATTTCAACAAAAAATAATTATTTTAAATTAATATTTAGATAAAAAATAACATTATATAGATAACATTTAAAATAAAGTTTGGATTTATTAAAATCCATTTTAATTTTTATCTCTTGTAATATTAAATCTCAGATTTATATCTCAAAAAAATTAATCTAAATCTGAATTAAAATAAATCTAAAATAATAGTAATATTAATATTAATTATAAATTAGTATATATGATTCCACAAATTATCCAGTAAAAGCTACCTTTTATTCCTCCCGTGGAACTTCTAGGTGGAATCTCATCCATCCAGCCCATCTCATGGCTTTTATATGCAATAGATGGTGTGGGCGAAGTTACTTAAAAACCAATAATAATTTTAGTTTAAAATTAATTTCCACCATTTTTAAATGTTTATTTTTATTTTATATCAAATTTTATATAATTAGATAAATTAATTTAAAAAAAAAAAAACAAAACCTTTTTAGTGGAGAATTAGTAATTTTTTTATTGAGCTTAGATCTAATGTCTATAGAGTATGCTAGAAATATGCAACCTAAAGTAATATAATGTTAACATTTTGATTATGTCAAAATAAAATTAAAATATGGTAGAGATGTGTAATTTAATGTAATGTAAACATTGTAACTTGGTGAAAAATAAAATTAAAATAACAAAAAAACAAATTAACATTATAAAAATTAAATAATGAAAAAAATGACTCATGGTATTGACTCATGGAATTCCTCTATCATATAATCTATTTAAGGGGATTAAACTGGCCTAGATTCAAGTTAGTTTGATGTTATATTTAGATACATAATTAGTAGCATTCAATCCATGTAGTCTATAAAGGTAAAAAAAATATTATGGATATGTTGGCACTAGGCATTTGTGTGTAGAGGTGAGGAAATATTAGGAAAAATATAATTATTACATTTTATCTAATATGTTTTCCTACCTCCATCCACTTTTTACTAAGTTATATTTGCTAAAATATAATACTATAATATTAAAATTTACCACATATACTTCTTATTGTAATTTTTCTTATATTTGTAATTTAAAAGTAAACAAGCTTAACTATAAAATTAGTAGGAGTCAGGGGAAATATTAAGTAGAATGTAATATTTAGGGTGGGGTATGATCTGAAATATTACCTAAAAACTTAGTATTTAACAATATGAAAAGATTTTTAATGCATCGAATATTTATCATGGATATTTATTAACTTACTAAATTAGGTTTTCTCACAATGCCATGGGCCAATACCTACAAGAAGAAATGTAAAGAAGGAGAGGAGGGAAGAAAATTATAATACCATGGGCCATCTAGGCTTTTGATTATTATGTTATGGATCTAGGTTTTTACACCATGGGCCAATACCATGGCTTATCAATACCACATGCCCAAAAACCATCACTTAATTCAAAATCAAAATATTTTACAAATACTTTATTTTAATTTAATTTTATAACATTTTTAAATTGAATCTAAAAGAAAAAATGTTAGAATTACTTTTGAGGTATATAAAACCTTCCATCCTCATGAATACTAGCAATATTCCCATAGAGATTACATGGAGGTTTTAATAAATTAAAAATTGAGAATACTTTTATATATACATATGTGAAATTTATATAATACAAAAAATATTATAAACAACCATGATAGATGCATATTAACCAAGGATCCAAGGGAAATGAGAAAGAAAAGTGATTAACAATGATAGATGAAAGATAGTGCATGATTATTTTAAGTTTTTGATTATTGTATTTTCTTTTACATGATTGATCCAAAATATAGGTTTAATATTTTACAACAACAAATTATCTTTTTTTTTAATTGAGATACTTTCTTAAATACAATACAATGGGATCATATTTAAGAAAGTGAATTAGATGGAAGGGGGAATAGAGTGTGGGAGAGAGACATAGAATTGGGAGAGATAGTGAGAGAGGGAAAGGAAGAGAGAGAGGAGGGGGAGAGAGGGAAGGAGAGAGATGGATTTGGAGGGGGGGGGGAAGAGGGAGAAAAGAACAAAGAATTTGAGAGATAGATGTGGAGAGAGAGGGAGTGACAAGCGAGAGATGAAGATGGAATGAGGGGGAGAGGAGACGAGGGAAGAGAGAGACAATGCGGGGATAAAGATAGGGAAAGAAGGGGAAGAGAGAGACAGGGATATATATATATGGAGGGAGAGATGGTGGGGAGAGAGAAGGAGAGAGGGAGGGACATAGTAAAAAAGTTGGAGGGTGGAGGGAGAGAGTGTGTATGTTAGGGGGAGAGATGGAGGGAGGTGGGAGAGAGAGATGAAGTTTGAAGGGGAAGAAAAACATAGAGAGAGAAAGGTGGAGAGGGAGTGGAAAGGAAGAGATGGAGAGAGAAGAGCACGAGAGAGAGAGAGAGAGAGAGAGATAGATAGATAGAGAGAGAGAGAGAGTGCGTTTCGGGGGTGAGATGGAGAGACAAGGGGAGATAGAGATATATATGGGGGAGGGGAGAGGGTAAGAAGAGTTAAAGAGGGGGAGGGAGAAGAGAGATATATTGGTGGAGAGGAGAGAGGGAGAGAGAGAGAGAGGAAGAGGGATAGATAGATAGATAGATAGACATGGGGTGGGAGAGAGAGTATGTGACATGTGTTTAGGGGCTTGACATAGAGAGATAAATAAAGAGAGATGGAGGGGTAAGGGTACAGAGGGAAGAAGAGAAATATAGAGAAAGGGAGGGAGAGGGAGATAGGGATAGAAAGGGGCGAGAGGCAGGGGAAGAGAGAGAAGGAGAGGGGGGAGATAGAAACAGAATGGAAGGTGGAGAGAGAGGCAGTAATAAAGAGGCACATAGCGACAAATACAAACATATAAGTTAGATCTAAAAAGTCATGAACATTTCGGATTTTGACTAAAATAGATGTATTGATTTCAATGTAGTTGATTTCTATTACTATTTGATCACATGCGCTATATGCATTGATTTCCGTGTAGATGTCAATTTATAATCGTATTTAATACATTACACTAGATGCATTTATTTCAGTTTTGATGTTGACTTATACTCCTATTTAATTTCTTGTACATGATGCATTGGTTTGAGTGTAGATATTGTTTTCTAATCCTATTTAATCACCTGTACTAGATGCATTGATTTCAATGTACATGTCGATTTCTAATCCTATTTAACACCTTACACTATATGCATTTATTTCATGGTAGACGTTGATTTCTACTCATATTTGATTGCTTGCATTATATGCATTGGTTTCAGTGTAGATATTATTGTTAATCCTATTTGATTGCTTTCACTAGATGCATTGATTTCAATATAGATGTTGATTTCTAATCCTATTTGATTGTTTGCACCATTCATTTTAGTGTAGATGTTGATTTCTGTTTTGATGAAAGTAGATGTATGATGTACATTAATTTCAAAGTAATTAGATTAATATTGTGCATTGATTGTAGTGTATGCATATCTCTACATCCTCCATCTATTTCTTTATCTCCCATTGTGTCTCCTTCTCCATCTCTCTATCTCACCCCCTAAAAATACACACTCTCTCTCCATATCTATCTATCTCTCTCTCCCTCGCTCCATTTCCCCTCCCTCTCCCTCTCTTCCCCTTCTCTCTCTCTCTAACATTTCTCTCTCTATATCTATATCTCTTCCTCCCTCCCCATCTTTGCCTTTCTCTTCTTCCATCTCTTGCCCCCCATCCATATCTTATCTCCCTCGACTCTCCTTCTCACCCCCAAAAACATACACACTCTCTCTTAGTGTAAGCACATAAAAATTATTCATGACGTGCATTGACTTATGTCTTACACTAATTAAACCATAAATACAATACTTGAATTTTCATCCTAAATAAAATGTTTGCTTACCCTAAATGTTTTCTTATTGAAACTATAAATTATTTATAATTGGCTATATTCTTATTATTATGATTTACCATCATTCAACATTTTTATTTATTTTGCATTCAAACACGGTAATATAAAATAACTACCATTGAAAATTATTTGGGGTTTAACACTCCACAAGTCACAATTATTGACTTTGGAGAAAATTATTATTAATATTGGAGAGCCATAGAGACAAACTATGTTGTTTACTACAGTGCCTCAAGTTAAATATTTGAATGGTCTAGGATTCCAACTACTCTTTTCATATGATCAATATGAAAAAATGGAAAAAATAATAGGCGTGACAATAGGAAAAATATAACAAAATAGTGTTAGATTGATCGCAATGAAGATTATTTATAATTGACTATATTCTTATTATTCACATTTTCTATCAATCAAAATTGTTACATTCACACTTTGCACTCAAAATTCTTATTTCATCATTTTTCATCATTCAAGTTACTAAGAGTCTCTCTCATCTCAACAAACTGGGGTAACTAAGAAAATTTTAAATTAAATTGACCAAATTAATCTAAGACATATTTAGCATATTTAAAATGATCAAAATAATTAGATATTCAACAAATTTTTTATGACTGCACACGAATGAAACCAACCTAGATCCATCCTAACACTGGATCTATCAAGCACCGAGAGAGATCAAATAGCTCAAGGTGCAAACCTTTCCTCAAGTTTTGCACTAAAAAAATAGGTTTGTGCCTTAAGAGATTTGATCCCTCTCTACGCTTGATAGATCATGTGTTAAAATGGATTTAAGCTTGTAATATCAATCTGAATGATATTAATAGTGATTAGTAATGATGAAAATAATAATATTGATTATTTTAATATTAGTAATGATAATAATTTTAATAATTTTAAATATTATAATAAATTACAATTGATTTAAATAATAATATCAATAGTAAGAATTATAATTCTTTCTCTCCTATTTTAAAAGAGGGTGCTCAATCTTCACAAATTCTCTTTTAATCCCTTGGTGTATTATTTTCTAAAAAAAAGGTTAAACTCTACCCTAGCATTAAGAAAGATCTTAGTTGAGGATATTATTTGCAACATTGAATTTGGCATAAGGACTTGTCTGATCCCATTAAAAATATCAGTAGTCATTATTGTGCAATTATTCTTAGGAAAGCTAAACCTCCTAGGAGCAATATTGGCAAGTTGAAATTTGAGGCCCTTAAAGTTTAAAGAATAACCCCCACATTGTTGTCCTTAAAGTTGATAAAGGAGGGCAGTTTTTATCTTAGATAAGGATGACTACAGAAGAAAAATGATACATCACTTGTGTAACAACAGTATTTATATAAAGTTCAGTAAGAACCCCTAAACAAAAAATCTACAGTTGTCTCCTTAGCTATTAAATGTAATAGCTCTGTCATCTCCATAAACCATAAACTAATTGACAACAACCCTCTCACTCCGATAATTTGTGGGCCTCCCAAGATTCATAAGGAGGGCACTCCCCTTAGACCCATTGTCAATATATTAGGTGGGCTTACTTATCTTTTAGCTAAATATTTAGCCTTGAAGCTTAGGCCCCTTATTGGTCGTAATAATTATTTTGTCAAGGACTCTTACTCTTTTGCGAGTGAGTTAAAAGGTGTAAATTTGAGCATAATGATATTATGGCTAGATTTGATGTAGTTTCTCTTTACACCAATGTCCATATTAATGAGGTTGTTGAGTTAATTAATCACATCACTCACCCTCATACAACAAGGGTTGTTGAGATTTGTCTTACTCTTAATTTTTTTAGCTTTGACGGTGAATTCTATGAACATATATGTGGCAACGTTGTCATGTGTTTTCCTCTCTCTCCCATCATTGCTAATTTGTTCATGGAAGATGTTGAATAAAGCTTTGGCTTCAACTCAATTATGATCAAATTTGTTCATGGAAGATGTTGAATAAGGCTTTGGCTTCCTCTCTCTTGCTTTCACTTCGTTTTGAAAAAGAATTTTGTTGAGTACTGTCGCTTTAAAAGTAATTCAGTTTTGCACATAGCTTTCTTAACGTCATTAAGAGAGCTGAAAACAAATACATGCATGTGAATTTGCATTTTTTATTGCTTGGCTTGATTTAGGACTGTGCATTTTAGCATGTGTTCTGTGCTCTGTGAGGAAAAGATTCTTGACTTTCTTCCCTTTAGTAGCTAGGATTTTCATTGCTGAAAGGAGATAAAACATTTGCTTATCATCTTGGAATGCATTTTAGGAATTATACATACATCACGTGGTGAACCTGAAAGGAAAACTGTTAAGCAAGATCAACTTAAAATAAATCCAATGAATCTAACAACACTTTGGAACTTAACGCACAACATTTAGAGGTCTAGGCTAGAGACGTATTCCGGCGTTGTAAAGCCTGGTAACTGTTGCTTTCAGTGTTGGTTGGGTGATTTCTCCACTCTGAGACGACAAGTGCCAGTACGG
Organism: Pinus taeda; assembly: GCA_000404065.3. Classification (NCBI taxonomy): domain Eukaryota; kingdom Viridiplantae; phylum Streptophyta; class Pinopsida; order Pinales; family Pinaceae; genus Pinus; species Pinus taeda. The sequence continues at coordinate 39,147 of APFE031241855.1, forward strand.
ACTTGTGCTCCCACGTACCGTCATGTATATATTGGGAGACCACAATAGGCTGCATCCTTTATCCTTAGGAAGCCGTGTCTGTCGCCCTATCGATCGTAATGCACCGAACATAGCATTCGAGAAGATTGACTGCTGTACCGTAAAAATTATTCTACAGTTTTACGATTGGTTTGGTAATCCTCTCTGCCTAGATCTCCAGAGAAGTCCATTTTGCTCCTTTTCAGACTCCTTAAAGGAAAAGGTCCTCTGAGTGCTTGTCACTTCAAGCTCAATAAAAATCAAAGGCGACTAGATTCATCTTTTGTTTTTTATTGACTCTCTAAAATTGAAAAAAAAAGTTGTGTCAAAGCGTCTAAAATTCATTTAATTCAAAAAAAAAAATTCCCTTTTTATTTTGAGTTGATTAAGTAATCCGCAATCGTGGAAGAAAGTCAATCAAAACCTCGTCGTTCGCGGAGACTTACAAGTCAACCATCGTTGACTCCAGAAGCAAAGCCATTCCGAACGAAGCGAACTCGTTTAACTGGATCAAAGTCCCATAGGTTGGTTGGAGCAAGCACTCCAACATCCTCAAAGACTTCGGTTACTCTGAACATTTCTGGAATCCCTTCCTCTATAGAAGAAATTCCGCAACAGAAAAAGGACATTACAGCTGATCCTAGTGTGACGGTTAACACTTCTATTCCTGAACCGGCTCTGCCTACAACCGATTCAGAAGGTGTTACTCTCCAACCATCTGCTGCTGCAGAACTTACATCTTCTTCGATACCAGAAATATTTTATGGACCTGATAGTCTGCCTCTTCCTCCTGGATTGATTGCCATAGAATAGATTGTGGAGGATCCTCCATCTAGCACTCCAACGCAACTTTGAGCTGGGATCGCCCTGTATCCTTCTTCGTTAGAAAATATTCACCCACCCTCAGAAGTTCTTGAAGAATCGCTGAGGAATCTCTTGGATAGGCTTAATATGTCTGAACAACTGTCAACATCAAGGATTGTGTCACCCGACACAGCAATAACGGAAGCTCCTTTTGCTATTCCGACAATGTTCGTCGGCGTGCCATCTGTCCCAAACAGCTTTCAATCACTGGATGGAGTCCATCCAGGGACTATTTCGACAGTATGGACTGTTCCCGTTTGTTCGTCCGGAATTATATCTGGAATCTCTTACATTGAGTCTCGACAAATTGATCCATCACAAGGTCAATTTGGGAAAATTGGTCCCCAAAGGCAAATTATTCCTTTGAGCACTGGATTACCATCATATGGAGGGCCGTATACCCTTTCATTGTCTTCCCCTGAAGGACAACCATGCGTGAGTTCACAACAGAATTTGGGTTATGTTGGAATCACAACTAGCGGTTGGGTACCAGTCTTGTCTCAACAACCAAGAGTGGTATGCTCAATACAACAAAGTTCACCTATGACAAACATTGCCACTACGCCGGCTATTGTGGCAGTATCGCAAGTACAAGCGTCACCAATTGTATGCCAACCTCAAGTTTCGCAGGTCACCATACAACAATCTCTTGTACCTCTGACACAACCACAGTCACCCACTAGTGGAATGGCACAGGTTCAAATGGGGAACACCAATCCCCATCTTGTTCAAACAGTCAGTGTTGGACAATAGTCCATGGCTTCACAACCATGGCTGGTGCAATACCAACAACCGCAATTCCATAAAGCTTACCAAGGATAAGAGCAACAAGTCTTTGCAAGTAATGGGCAGCAGTATCAACCATATCATAATGGTTATGCCCATCAACCTTACCAAAGTTACCAACATCAAATGCATTATGCTGGCATGCAAAGACCGACTGCTCAAACAATTCCATCTTATCCTGGGTATGCTCAACCAAGCCTGAATCAACAGTTGCCCTTCGTGGCAACTCTAGAGTTACCGGATCTAAGTCAACTAACAAATGATCCAATTTCCTATGCCCCTTAGTGGCTGGCGATTTCGCATAAACTTCCATCGGATATTCCTAAATTTAATGGAAACCCAGGCGAAGACCCATCGAATCATGTGATGACCTTTCATCTATGGTGTTCATCAAACACTCTCAATGGTGATTCGATTCGGCTTCACCTCTTTCAGCGCACGTTAATTAGTCTGGCAGCAAAGTGGTATATCGAACTGCCTAGAGCTTCGTTTCATAACTTCAGTACCCTAGCCACAACCTTTTAAACCCATTTTCAGTTACCTATTAGGTACGAAACAGGAATTGAGCTACTTACCAATTTCAAACAAACGATAGCCACTCACATATCCGATCATATTCATGAGTGGCAGCATCGTCGTAGAATGGTAGAAACATATGTTCTTGATCAGCTATTGGCTGAATGGTTTATTAAGTCACTGTTACCCGCTATTATAGAAGATGTGGCAAAGGGGGGAGTCATCACTGAAGAGAAAGTTATTGCTCGTGCACAATATCTAGACTTGATCTATACTCAGTCTGGAACGCTCTACGATAAAATCCCTGACGCTCCTAGACCAGAATTCTCCGTTCCTCCGCCTCCTAAATCAAACAAAGAGTCTCATGCCAGCGATGGTGTGATAGGTATGATAAGCACTAAAACCACAAAGGCCACATCAAAAAAGGCACGCACGGTTTCGAGTCAAGATTAAAGTGAGGAATTTCTAGCCTCGGAAGTAAATGCCGTGTCAACAGACAAAGGCAAAGAAACCAAGCAACCAAGAGGCAAGAAGAAAAAACAAGGGAAGAAGAAAAACCAGGGAGACTCATCTCCTAGAAAATATTCTACAAACCCTTCTGGGAATGTGAAACCAAAAACTCCATGTCATATATGTGACAAGGATCACTGGACAAAGGAGTGTCCATATAAAGAAGAACTTAGGAAATCTTTCAAAAGTTCAAAAACCTCGGCTTTACTGACGGATCCATTTCCGAACCTAGGAACAAATCTGGTTGCTAGCGAAAATGCTTCCTCATCCCAAGTGCTAATGTTGTCAGTCTCGAAGCAACTGAATGATGCTCTAATAACGACAAGGAATAAAGATTACGGGAATCCACAAATGTTAAACAACAAGGATAAAGATCAACCTAGTAGTTCAACAACGACTTCAACAGAAGTCGTGCCACCCATCATTCCTGAATTAACAATAAAACTGCCAAAGGGATTAGTACACAAATCAACATTTAATCCTCGTGCCCGAGCAGTGCAACACTGTAGGATTTAGCTCAATTGCCATCCGCGATGTTGACTCTTGAAGTACTGAAAAATTGCCCCTCCCAAAAGCAGGATTTATTATCAGCAATAGGTCGGATTGACCCAACGGATTCCAATCTTGTATCTTTTAATCATAGAGGACACGACCCTTAGTTACCAGCTCAACTAGCTTTCCTCATTCAAGTGAAAGACCTCAACAAAAATGTTCATAGAACAATTATTGATGAGGGGGCATCAACATGTATCATGTCGATGAGTTGCTGGAAAACTCTGGGGTCTCCGTCTTTGTCGCGATCATAAACAACATTAAAAGCATTTGATGGATGAACATACACCCCATATGGGATACTGAGTAACTTGCAAGTCGAACTGGGGAGCAAAACAGTAGAAATCGATGTTGAAGTCATCGACAGGAATATTGATTACAACTTCCTACTGGGAAGACCCTGGATATATGCCATGGTAGCTGTTGTGTCGACCTACTTTAGGAAAATTGCATTTCCATCCCAAGGGGGAATTACAATCATCGACCAACAAACTTTTCTCCCCAAAAATTCGCAAGTTACGAGAAGCATTCTGATGATCCATGGAAGCCCTAGCATGCTTCATAATATCGGAGTAGGCCTACTAAAATACCCTACATTAATGGGAACTTTTACCCTGCCACCTCCTACCAATTTGGCGGAAGTAGCTAATGTAGGAACCTGTAATATGATATCTTCCATTGAAAAGATGTTAGAAAATGATGTTAAAATGGATCATTCGCAAGTTTTGCCTCCAATCCTGCTGGAAATATTATAGCAATAAATTTTCTTAGCATGGGAGGGAAACTAGCATCAACTTTCATCATGCGTTTGGATAAATAAGTCTAAGGAATATGGCACCCCTTCAGATCCTTGGTCGCAAGTACACATTACAGACGAAGGAATCATTCAAACGATGATGATTGATGGGGCACCATGGGAAGATTACCACCATCGTTCCCATCTTCCGACTTGGAAAGAAGATAATTCCGGTGACCTACACCATCCCTCAGTATTTTGAGTTTCTGACGAATACTGTAAACAAGGTGGATTTCAAGAGAAGACTATCCAATATCGAAGAGACTATTGCCATAAACAGCTCGACCAAAACAGATGTTGTAGAGAACATTCATGTTGGCAAATCTTGTTCTTCTTCCGTGTTATCACTCAGGTTGTCCCTAAGCTCTTGTAGGGATACGGCCGAGGTAACCACAAACCAATCTTTGGATTGTAGGTTCTAGCCCACCTGCAATCAGAGAGGGCTCTCTCTTAATGATTCAACTTTGTTGATGATTTTAGGCTAGATTTTGGCTCAGGGGTTTTCGTTTGTGTTTGGATGGAAGGAAAATGCTTTCAGGAAGAGAGGCAATTTATGAAGTGATAAGTTTCAAACCATTGGGCATGGAGTCATGGGTTAAGATTATCAGTGCATCTTTCTAGTCATAAGAGAAATAATGAAGCAGGATAGCTGCTCATAACACAATCTTTAGACTAAAAGGATGAATGATATGTAAGGAATGAGAGGCACCTAAGAATCTCTCATTTAACTTAACAGAGGGGAAGTTGATCTCTATCTAGGGGCAATGAAGAATCCCTGGATAACTGTCTTGGGTTAAGGCAAACATGAGCCATGTGGAATTCATATTTATGCTTAAACAGAGGAAAACATAAAGAAACAACAGAAATTGAGCATAGAGTGTATTTAAACAAATTCTAAGCTAATCTTTCTTTCTGTTGTTTAAGAGCGTAATTCATGAATGAAAACAGAGGTAAGAAGCACTTATTGAGTTATGCACATCACGAGAATTCCACAATCACTCTTCAACCAGTAAACACAGTGAACAATCCATTCTCCATGTCTCATAAGCAGTCTTTGATTATAGAAACTTATCAGATATTACAGTGCGAGTCTCTCCCGGAGCAAAATCAGCTAGAGATAGCTTGTTGACGAATCAACGAACCAACCAACCCGTAATACAGTATTCAGGGCTGTCTTTATAGTGCAAATATCTCAAACTATTTATTACAATTGACCTAAAACAGGTCTGAAAAAAGAGCTTTCTAAACCTAAAATTGTGCCAAAATTAAATGTAGGTAAATATCTATTGAACTGTGTCAGAGGTAGCTGGATTAAAAGGAGTGCAATCTGGCCCTTGGAGCCTCGATGCAGTACTGCTGGAATAAATGTGCTTTGGGATCTGCAGTTCTGTTCTGGTGCGATTTAAATGTGCAATAACCATGATTTGAGAGTTTTGAGTGGCCTCGCCCTCTTTCTTTGACTTTGCTGGAAGGTATTAAATTTTCTCCGACTTTGGGCCATTGTTAAGATCTTCGTTGATACTCTTTGTCACTACATTGATGGTCTCCATCGCTTTCTGATACTCTTTAACGTGTTTTCTCTCTGTGAATTTGATCTGATACTCTTTAATCTCTGTCTCTGGTCTCTTCCTGTCTTCAAATCGGTTTAATTTGGCAAAATCGAGCAATTTCGGGCCTTTTCGGTGCAAAACGGGCCAAGGAATCAAAAGATTCCCCAATATGGCCTACTTCCCGTAGAGATGCGCAATTAGCGCTTCGCGCTAATCGTGCATCGAAAACTGCCTATGTTTCTCATTCCGGAGCTCCGAAGCACGATTTTTCTTCTTGCGCGAATTTTCGGTTTTTTGGCTACTAACATCAGCATGACGTTAGCAGTATGACGGATGATGTCATCATGCTGATGTCAGCAGTGGGGTCCTTTGGTACGGATGTGATGTCAGCATGCTGATGTCATCAAGGTGACGTGGCAGTACGGCGGGGTGACGTGGACCGGGCGTAGGCAGGGTGAGGTGACGTGGAGTGACCTGGCAGGATGAGGTGGCGCTCTTGTTATGTGAGGGGAGGGCGGTTTTCCCTATGCATCGGACCGCCTTTGGTACGAAGGTGGTTTCTATCAGGGGCGGCCCGATGCAATGGTAGGCCGCCACCTGTCCCGGTGCACGACGATAAAACCGTCGGACATCGGGTGGTAACCTACCACCGTAATTGGGTGCGCGATGTGATCAAGGACCGTCAGATCTGGGGGAGGTGATCCGACGGTGGACGAGAAAGGGAGATGCATGGGGTTTAGCAAAGGCGCGCGCGTGTTAAAGACTTAATTTTTCACGCTGCGGTGGGTTTTTAACTTTAGAAAATGGGTAAATCTGTTTGCGCGGTGAAAACTTATCAAACAAACATTAATATTTTTCACAGAAGAATGCGCGGGGAGGGTTATTTAGCATTTGGAATGGGTTCCCTTAGTGTTTGGAAGGGGTCCATACACTTGGGAGTGGGAATTCTTGCCGAGGGAGGGTTCTTACTAAAGTCCAGGTGACTTAGTAATTCCCAGTGAAGTATTTATGGTTATATTTCAACCAGGGGGAGGGGATCTTTACATAAGGGGATTATCTACATAGTTTTAGTATGGGTACAGGGAAAATATAGGGAGTTAAATAATAATGTCAGTAGTTAATATGGAGATGACAAGAAAGCACTAAGTTTCAAAAATATTAGGCTTGAAAAGGGGAGATAGAACCTTATAGAGAGAGTATGGATTCTCTTTGAGTGAAACAGGTCTTCACCCAAGCTAATGACATGAAAATGATGAAACTAAGAGATATCAAGTTGATCTTGACCTCTTTTTAGGGAAATTAGTTAATGATTTGGGGGAGATGGAGAAAGGAAGTTAGTTATGCCTGTTCTTAGCTCTTTCACATAAAAATGCCTGGTGATTGTGTCCTGAGTAGAGATGACACCCTGAAAACATGGAATTGATTAGTAATCAAGATTCTGCAACCTCAAAACTACCTACCCAGCCTACTTACCTAACATTTTTCCTTCTTTTGGTTTGGGTGCACTTAGACTTGTAGACCCATCATTTCAATTTTTTCTTTTTTATACCTTCCTATCTACAAACTACCCTTTTTTCTTCCAAGGGCCCAAATTAAGCAGTTGGGCTCCTTTGATTCTCTACCTATCTAAGAATCTGCCAAGATCAAGCTGTTTGGACAGATTTTCATCCTCTATATTCTAAAATAGGAAATTGAAACCTAGGGAGACCAAGATTAAGCTGTTTGGACCTGCCTTTAGCCGAAAATTGTACAAAACTGGAATAAGTTCTCAAAATTTGGAAAGCACTTAGATGAACTCTGAGTAGCCTTCTTTGCTTGGTGTCTGTTTAGAAAATATGGAGCATTGCAGCATGCAAAGTATGACATATTTGGTCTATAAAAATGTCAATCATGAAATATGAGTAACCTACTGCAGCAGGAGGCTAACCGTGGCTCCACTTGGGGATGGATTTTCCTTGTGAGAAGCCAAGAACAACAGGTCAGATTGCCTTGTTTCTTCTGTTATGGTTGTGCTTTGAACTTGTTAGTGCTGACTGTTGGATTAATTAGAAATTTTGGATTGGGAACAACTCTTTCCTTCACTTGTGTTGTTGTTAAGCTGCAAAGCACTGCCTGCTTTCTTCTGCGTGCTTTAGCATTATGGATTTTTACAAAAAATCTAAACACTAGTATATACAAATATTCTATGTACAGAATAAAACACCACCTACGTTTTTCAATCAAAAGGATCATTGTAATGCTTTAGCATTCGACCATTGACAGGGCCTTCTTCAGCTGTGCTGCCATTTGGAGATTTGAGAAAATAGGTATTATTGCCTTGCACATCGCTGATAATGTACGGACTTTTCCACAGAAAATCGAATTTTTCGTGTTTGCCCTTGTCTTCTCTTCGTGAATCCCATCTTAGAACTTTGCTGCCCACCCATAAATCCTCTGCTTTGGCCTTCTTATCAAACATATTTTTGAGTTTTTCTTGCAGTATTTGAGCTCTGTCGAAGACTTGTTCTCTGGTTTGCTAAAGATGAATGGTTTGGTTAACTCTTCTCTGCATGTCATTCGGTTCAGCCTGAATTTCTTGCAACAATTTAATAGTAGGAATGCCCAGAGATGAAGGGAACTTGGCTTCCATGCGATATACAAGTTCATAAGGGCTCATCCCAATGGATTTCTTGTTGGAGAGTCTGTCTTCCCACAGAGCATTTGTGAGATTCCTATGCCAGTTCTTTTTGTTTTCCTCCAGCAAGTTTCTTTATGATATTGATGAGGCTTTTGTTGGAAGATTCGGCCAAGCCATTACCTTGAGGGTAGTAAGCTGTGGAGTGGCCTAAGGTGATGTGGTATTTATGGCAAAAGTTGATCATTTTTTTGGATTTGAAAGCAGCAGCATTGTCAATGATAATTTTCTCAGGGCAGCCGAATCTAGAAAGGATATTGCTCTCAAGGAATTGGATAATGGTGGAGTCGTTGGCTTGCCTACATGGGATGGATTCAATCCACTTAGTGAAATAATCGGTGGCTATTAAAATCCACTTGTGTTGGCCTGAGGAAGAGGGATGAATTTCTCTAATGAAGTCAAGACCCCATTGTTGAAAAGGTTTCTCAGTTGAAATGGGCTTAAGGTGCAAGGGTAGTAGTTTTCTTTTCCCTTCAAATATTTGGCATTTGTGGCATGAGACAACAAACTTCTTTACATCTACAAATAGAGAGGGCCAGTAATAACCAGCCCGTAAGATCTTGTCAGGCGTGGACTTCCAATATAAGTGTCTTCCACAGTCCCCTGCATGGAATTCTTTCATGATGCTTTTAGTTTAATTTATAGTCAAACAATTAAGCAAAATACCTTCATGATTTTTCCAAAACAAAGCACGATCTATGACAAATTTTTTTGATGATTTCATCCTTAAAAATCTTTTCTTGGTTCTGGACAATCCTAGGGGAGCACACAGGTTTAACAATACAAAGCAAATATCAGCATACCATGGGGATTGCATGAAGGTTTCACTGATTTGTGGAGTCGTCAGCTCTGGTTCATTGTCCTGTTGATTAATGTCTAATGCTTGGAAGTTTGTTTCAGACATTAGTTTGGCTAACCCTTGTCCTTTTATGAGCTTGGTGGGCTTTATTTCGATGTCATACTCAAGGATGCTGGCAATCCACTTGCCTCTTTTGCCTTCTAGTCCCTCTTGAGTTAATATATCCTTTACAACAGCGTTAGGGACATAGGCAATCACGTGGGAGTATAGGATCTAAATTCTGGAATCTTTGATGGCTTTGACCAGGGCATAGGCCTGCTTTTCCATAATCTCATATTTCAAGGGTGCATCTCTCAAAGCTCGGCTGAAGAAATAAATTGGCTTTTCGTTGCCCTGATCATCTTTCTGCAGAAGGACAGCCACTATAGTGTGTTCAGATGCGAAGGAAAAAATGATAAAATCTTTGTCGAATTGAGGGCTGGTGAGGACAGGCGTTTGAGTTAGGGCAGTTTTTATACTCTCAAAAGCCTGCTTGGTTTCAAGAGGCCATTTTACCTTGGCATCCTTCTTCAACATGTTGCTCAGTAGCCTTATTAGCTCGGCTAAGTTTGGGATAAATCTTCTTAGGAAATTGATCTTTCCAAGGAATGCTTGCAGTTATTTTATGTTTCTTGGATAAGGGATTTGAAGGATAGCTTGAATTCCTTCCGGGTCAATTCTAATCCCATATTTTGATATTATATGCCCTAGAAGCTTGTCCTCCTCAAGGGAAAACAGGGACTTCTTAGGATTCAAGGAAATGCCATATTTCCTGCATGTCATGAAAATTTGCCTTAAGTGCTTAAGGTGCTCTTGGTCAGATTTGGAGAATGGGGTCAGTTCATCAAGGTAAACTACGAGGAAATCATGTATCTACTTAGCAAATGCAATATCCATTGCCCTTTGAAAGGTAGCACCAGCGTTTTTCAGCCCAAAAGGCATTTTAACGTACTTAAATGTTCCCCACGGTGTGGTAAAAGCTGTCTTGTCCCGGTCATACGGGTGAACAAGTATTTGATTAAATCCTGAAAATCCATCTAGTAACGAAATTCTAGAGGAACCCACTACTCTTTGCAAGATATGGTCCATTTTGGGCAATGGGTAGTGGTCTTTTAGGGAGACCTGGTTTAAATTTCTCAAGTCTACACACAGTCTTATCTCTCCTATTTTTTTCCTAGTGGGAACTAAGTTAGACACCCATTCAGAGAATCTGATGGGTACAATGATACCTGCTTCAAACATTCTCTTTATTTCTTTCTCAATAAGGGGAAGGAGCATGGGGTTGATTCTCCTGAGTTTCTGTTTGAACGGTTTTTGATTTGGTTTCAAGGGAATGGTATGTTGGATCACTGAGGTGTCATAGGACTTCAAGTCCTCATAACTCCAGGCAAATAGATCTTGGAATTCTTTGAACAAATCCACATATTTCGGTTTTTGATCAGGGGGAAGATTTTTGGACAACTTAATCATTCTGGGATGCTCTGCTGTTCCTATGTTGTGTTCTTCTATGGCAACATTCAAAGGTTCCATCTTTGGCTTTTTTGGCACATCATTGTCATCAAACATGTCTTCCAATGGAGTAAGGCCGACAGGTAGAACATTACTCTTTAGATCAATAAACTCATCCTCTGCTTTGGTTGTTTCCTCTAAACAGATTTGTTTCAGTTGTTCTATGTTTGCATTGTTGAAAACAGTTGGGTTAAGGATTTGTTTAGCTGTTGCAGCTGTTACAATCAGGTGATTTTCTTCTGCTAACTGTTGTGAGTCGGCCATGGCGTCCATGTCAATGTTTGTGTTGGAAAATTCGTCCTCCAGAGTTCAGAAACTGTTAATCTGGGCATCATTTTGAAATACCTGCCAATCCTTGACATTGTTAGGGACCGAAGGTCTGTGTTTTATTTCAGCGGTGAAATGGTGATTTGGTTCAAAGGGAAGCTTGCATGTGCTAGCAAAGGTTGCTAGACTATGGGCATGAATATTATGATCTCGTGCAATTTTGGCAAGCTTGAATTCATTGAAGGCATTGAGTAATGCGGTGGCAGCAGCTCTGTAAGCTCTCATTCTGCTATCATTAGCGACAAAGTTACCTTTTATTTGTTGTATAATCAAGTCAGAGTCACCTAGGATGGAGACTTTAGTAGCTCCTAGGACTTTGAGTAACTTAAGGCCTAAGAGAAGAACTTCATACTCTACCATGTTGTTTGTACATCTGAAATTGAGTCTATAGGCATGGCCTTGTGCAGGATTATCATGTGTATTGTAAATCCTTACTTCGGCCCCTGCTCCTAACTTGTTAACCGAACCATCAAACTCCAAATACCATGTGACTTCTTCTTTGAGGTTTGTATTGAGAGTTTCGGTTGTTTGAGGATCGGGCAGACTTACAATTTTCTGCTTCGGGGTGTTCTTCTTACTGTTCGTTGGTTGCCTTGACTATTGAAACAATTCATGGGTATTGGCAACCGATTCCTCATTGATGTACATTCCTTGTTCCAAGGATAATGGCTTATCATTAGTTGGAGGGCTGGTGTTATCATTAAATAAAATAAAAGAATCTATATCGGAATGGATTGAGTATACTGGAAAATTTTAGGGCTTCTCTTCACTGCTTACCACATATTTCATTAACGTTTCTCTGTATAGTCTCTTTGGTTGCCCAAAGACATATATAGTGGCATAAGAGAGGTCAAGTTGAAGGGGTCCTTGCAATTTTGCTCCCCACGATCTGGATAGGAGCATGCCATACTTTGTGGGAATGTCAGCCACTACTACATCCATTAAGATTGTTTTGTTGGGGAATTGGACTAGAGAGACACAAAGATCTTTAATCAAGCCTAAACATTTGACTTGACTTGAGTCAAAGGAATACAGATCTTTATACGGTCTTGTGACATCAAGGTTTAACCTTTCCATTACAGCTTTGGGCATAAGGTTATGTGAGGCACCTGAGTCAAACATAACATTATGCAGTATTTTGTCATGTATGTGCAGACTGACATAAAAAGGTGGAACAGGTCCATATGTTGATTTTCCGTTAACTTCTGGACCAAACGGCAGCTCCGGGGTATAATCTAAAACGTTCACATCGTCCCTTACCTCTGGTAGTTGAAGTGACCTTTGAATTTGTTTCCTATATACATCATATTTGGCAAGTTCAGAGAGGGGGGTGGATATCTTGAGCTTTCCAATCTCTTCTTCCAAATTGAATGGTTTTTCAGATGAGTCCTTGGAGTTGATAGTGGTGAATTTCTCTCTTTCAGGCATACTCTCTATGTTTTCTTTTGGAATTTCAATGTCATGATGTATGACAGTTTGTGGTATTTCTATTTTGGGAAGATTTTTAGGAGTGCTATTCAGATCTTCTTTTGGGGAGGAGGGAGGTAGAGGCCGATCAATAGGAGAGTGTGTGTCTGTTATATCCTCTACAGTTACCTGATGAGGGTTCGGGACAGAGCTGTCAGTAGGTTGATTGATGGTGATATTTCCTTTACTTTTGTTGAGTTGTTTGCTATCTTTTGTTCTGCTAGATGGGGGAACATCAATGGTCCTTGTTCTTAATTTTTATTGTTTGTGTACCTCGTACACAGCGGTATCATAGCCTTGTTTAAAATCGAAGGACTCTCCTAACTTGGTATGAAATTGTTCTGGATCAGGGTATAGTCGGTCTTCTTCAGTAAGAAAGATTTGGTGTTCATTTTCTGAATCTATCAAGTTCATATGAGTCCCATCTATGGGCTCAGTGGATGTAGATACCTCTGCATAGTTTTCTTGGAAAGGCGGCCTAATATCATGGTTGGGACTGGCCCTTCCAGCGTTTGTGTTTTGAGTTTTTCGGAAGTTAGGGTTCCTTATGGCATTGGGATGTTGACCTTCCCATGAAGTTTTCCTCTCAACATTGTCTACTTTGTCTCCCAGCCTCTGAATTCCATTGATGATGGCATCTAGCTTCTGATCGAAGGCTGAGGGTTCTTCTTTAAAAGTGGTTCTTCTCTCGGTTCTAGCTCTGTTTCTTTTAGCAATTAGATTTTCTTCCACACTAACAACAACATCTTGCATTTTTGAAAGGCTTTGAGGGGCTCTTTCCCTTAACTGATATGCCATTTCGGAATCAAAGCCATCCGAGAATTTGTACAAAGCAAGATCAGGTGGGGGTCTTAAATTTTGTGGTATAGCACTGTAAACATTATTAAACCTTGCACAGTAATCCAAAACTATTTCCTAAGGTCCTCTTTTGATAGTATCATACTCAGATAGTATGTGTAGGGGGTCTTTCATTTTCTCCCATCTATTTATAAACGCTTGGTATAAGGCTTCAGGGTTTAATATGGAATTGGGTGTAAGTGCCCTAAACCAGGTTCTGACATCACTGGTCAAACTTTGGACAAAAATCTTCATTCTTACACTGTCATCATCAATTTCATAACTCTCGAAATAATCCTGCATTTTCTTTGTATGCTGTAAGGTGGTGCAGGAGTTCGTGCCATCAAAATAGGTGATTTTTGTTTGGTAGTCCTGAGGCATAGCCCCGGGATTAGCAGGCAACTGTAAGGGTGCATATCTAGCCATGATGATGGGGATAAGCGGAAAAGCTAGGGCAGCGGGGATAACAGGAACAACCGGGGTAGAAGGAGTAGTAGTGGTAGTAGGAGTATGGGATGGAGGTGTAGAAGAGCTGTTTGGAGAAGGAGGTGATGAACCAGGGGAACTTGGGGTTGACCGGAATAAAACTTTAACAGGGGTTGGAAAACTGCTTGGCCGAACTGTTTCAGGACTCACAGCAGTTGGGTCTTCTTTTTGCTTTTGTTTTATAATGATCTTAGGAATTAAATTCGAATTTTCAAAAACAGTTGGGTGGTTTGGCTCAGGATTTGATCGTGTATTACGCATTTTCTTCTTAGGAGCCAGCTTCTACCTTATTTTTTGGGAACTTTTTCTAAAAAACACAGGTCGACCGAAGCTTTCAAAGGTCAGTTTCTTCCTCTGTGGGGTTACAGACTGGCTTAGTGAGATTATCTGAGGAGTTCCCCAATGGAGTCGCCATTATGTTATCACTCAAGTTGTCCCTAGGCTTCTATAGGGATACGATCGAGGTAACCACAAACCAATCTTTGGACTGCAGGTTCTAGCCCACTTGCAATTAGAGAGGGCTCTCTCTTAATGTTTCAACTTTGTTGATGATTTTAGGCTAGCTTTTTGGTTCAGGGATTTTTGTTTGGGTTTGGATGGAAGGAGAAGGCTTTCAGGTAGAGAGGCAATTGCAGTGATGAGTTTCAAACCATTGGGCATGGAGTCATGGGTCACGATTGCCAGTGCGTTTCTTGGTCACAAGAGAAATATGAAGCAGGATAGTTGCTCATAACACAATCTTGAAACTAAAAGGATGAATGATATGTAAGGAATGAGAGGCACTTAAGAATCTCTCACTCAGCTTAATAGAGGGAAGAATGATCTCTATCTAGGGGCAATGAAGGATCTTTGGATAACTGTCTAAGGTTAAGGCAAACATGAGCCATGTGGAATTCATATTTATGCCTAAACAGAGGAAAACATAAAGAAACAACAGAAATTGAGCATAGAGTGTACTTAAACAAATTCTAAGCTAATCTTATTTTCTGCTATTTAGATGGTAACTGATGAAATGGAAAATAGAGGTAAGAAGCACTTATTGAGTTACGCAACGGCACGAGAATTCCATAATCACTCTTCAACCGGTAAACACAGTGAAAAATACATTCTCCAAAAGCTCATAAGCAGTCTTTGGTTATAGAAACTATCAGGTATTATAGTGCGAGTCTCTCCTGGAGCAAAACTAGTTAAAGATAGCTTGTTGACCAATCAACCAACCAACCAACCCCTTAATATAGTATTCAGAGTTGTCTTTATAGTGGAATTATCTCAAACAATTTATTACAATTGACCTAAAACAGGTCTGTAAAAGAGCTTTTCTAAACCTAAAATTGTGCCAAAATTAAATGCAGGTAAATATCTATTGAATTGCGTTAGAGGTAGCTGGATCAAAAAGAGTGCAATGTGGCCCTTGGAGGCTCGATGCAGTACTGTTGGAATAACTATGCTTTGGGAGTTGCAGCTCTGTTCTGGTGTGAGTTAAATGTGCAATAACCGAGATTTGAGAGTTTTGAGTGGCCTCACCCTCTTTTTTGACTTTGTTGGAAGGTATTTAATTTTCTCCTGCTTTGGGCCGCTGTTAAGATCTTCGCTGATACTCTTTGCCGCTACATTGATGGTCTCCGCCGCGTACTGATACTCTTTGACGTGCTTTCTCCCTGTAGATTTGATCTGATACTCTTTAATCTCTGTCTCTGGTCTCTTCCTGTCTTTCAATCGGTTTAATTTGGCAAAATCGGGCAATTTCGAGCCTTTTCGGTGCAAAACGGGCCAAGGAATCAAAAGATTCCCTAAAGATTCCCCAATATGGCCTATTTCCCGGAGCGATGTGCATCGAAAACTGCCTCCGTTTCTCATTCCGGAGCTCCGAAGCTCGATTTTTCCTCTTGCGCGAATTTTCAGTTTTTTGGCTCCTGACGTCAGCAGTGGGGTCCTTTGGTATGGATGTGATGTCAGCATGCTGACGTCATCAAGGTGACGTGGCAGTACGGCGGGGTGACGTGGCAGGGATACGTGGCAGGGTGACGTGGGCCGGGCGCAGGCTGGGTGAGGTGACGTGGAGGCGACATGGCAGGGTGAGGTGGCGCTCCTGTTACGTGAAGGGAGGGGGGTTTTCCCTGGGCATCGGACCGCCTTTGGTACGGAGGTGGTTTCTGTCAGGGGTGGCCCGATGCAATGGGAGGCCGCCACCTGTCCCGGTGTACGATGGTAAAACCGTCGGATGTCGGGTGGTAACCTACCACCACAATCGGGCGCGCGATGTGAACAAGGACCGTCGGATCTGGGGAAGGCGATCCGACGGTGGACGGAAGAGGGAGATGCGCGGGATTTAGTAGAAGCGAGTGCGCGTTAAAGGCTTGATAATTCACGGCGCTGTGGGTTTTAACTTTAGAAAAATGGGCGAACTATGTTGTTGCGCGGTGGAAACATATCAAACAAACATTAATAGTTTTCACAGAAGAATGCGCGGGGAGGGTTATTAGCATTTGGAAAGGGTTTCCTTAGTGTTTGGAAGGGGTCCGGACACTTGGGAGTGGAAATTTTTTGCAGAGGGAGGGTTCTTACTAAAGTCCAGGTGACTTAGTAATTCCCAGTGAAGTATTTATGGTTATATTTCAACTAGGGGAAGGGGATATTTACATAAGGGGATTATCTACATAGTTTTAGTATGGGGATAGGGAAAATATAGGGAGTTAAATAATAGTGTCATTAGTTAACATGGAGATGACAAGAAAGTGCTAAGCTTCAGAGATCTTAGGCTTCATAGGGGAGATAGAACCTTATAGAGAAAGTATGGATCCTCTTTGAGTGAAGCAGAGATCTTCACCAAGGTTAATGTCATGGAAAATGATGAAACTAAGAGATATCAAGCAGATCTTGACCTCTTTTTGGGGAGATTAGTTAATGATTTGGGGAAGAGGAAAAAAGGGAAGTTAGTTATGTCTGATTTGAGCTCCTCCATATGAAATTGCCTGATGACTGTGACCTGAGTAAAGATGATATTCTGAAAACATAGAGTTGATCAGAAATCAGGATTCTGCAACCTCAAAACTACCTACCCAGCCTACTTGCCTAACATTTTTTCTTCTTTTGGTTTGGGTGCATTTAGACTTGCAAACCCAGAATTTCAATTTTTTCTTTTTATGCCTTCCTATCTACAAACTACCCTTATTTCTTCCAAGGGCCCAGATTAAGCAGTTGGGCTCCTTTGCTTCTCTACCTATCTAAGAATCTGCAAAGATTAAGTTGTTTGGACATATTTTCATTCTCTATATTCTAAAACAGGAAATTGAAACCTAGGGAGACCAAGATTAGGCTGTTTGGACCTCCCTTTATCTGAGAATTGTACAAAACTGGAATGATTCTTCAAAATTAGAATGCAGTAGATGAACTTTGAGTAGCCTTCTTTCCCTGGTGACTTTTTAGCAAATATGGAGCATTGCAGCATGCAAAGTATGAGATATTTGGCCTGTAAAAATGTCAATCATGAAATATGAGTAACTTGCCGCAGCAAGAGGCTAACAGTGGCTCCACTTGGGGATGGCTTTTCCTTGTGAGAAGCCAAGAACAGCAGGTCATATTTCCTTGCTCCTTCTGTTATGGTTGTGCTTTGAACTTCTTAGTGCTGACTGCTGGATTGATTTGAACTTTTGGACTGGTAACAACACTCTCCTTTAACTGTTTTGGCTGTTAAATTGTGAAGCACTGCTTGCTTTCTTCTGCGTGCTTTAGTATCATGGATTTTTACAAAAATAAAATCAAAGTGTTGATATATACAAACATTCTATGTACAAAAAATAACAACGCCTGTTCTTTTTAATCAAAAAGGATCATTGTAGTGCTTTAGCATTCGGCCATTGACAGGGCCTTCTTCAGCTATGATGCCATCTAGAGATCTGAGAAAATATGTATTATTGCCTTGCACAACGCTGATAATGTATGGACCTTTCCATAGAAAATCGAATTTTGCATGTTTGCCCTTGTCCTCTCTTCGTGAATCCCATCTTAGAACTTTGCTGCCCACCCAGAAATCTTCTGCTTTAGCCTTCTTATCAAACATGTTTTTGAGTTTTTCTTGCAGCATTTGAGCTCTGTCATAGAATTGCTCTCTGGTTTGCTGAAGATGAATGGTTTGATTAACTCTTCTCTGCATGTCATTTGGTTTAGCCTGAATCTCATGCAATAGTTTAATAGTAGGAATGCCCAAAGATGAAGGAAATTTGGTTTCCATGCCATATACTAGCTCATAAGGGCTCATCCCAATGGATTTATTGGTGGAAATTCTGTCTACCCACAGAGCATTTGTGAGCTTCCTATGCCAGTTCTTTTGTTTTGCTCCAGCAATTTCTTTATGATATTGATGAGGCTTTTGTTGGACGATTCGGCCAAGCCATTACCTTGAGGGTAGTATGCCGTGGAGTGGCCCAAGGTAATGTGGTATTTATGGTAGAAGTTGATCATCTTTTTGGATTTCAAGGCAGCAACGTTGTCAGTGATGATTTTCTCAGGGCAGCCAAATCTGGAAAGGATATTGCTCTCAAGGAATTGGATAATGGTGGAATCGTTGGCTTGTCTACATGGAATGGCATCAATCCACTTAGTGAAATAATCGGTGGCTGTTAAAATCCACTTGTGCTGGCCTGAGGAAGAGGGATGAATTTCTCCAATGAAGTCGAGACCCCATTTTTTAAAAGGTTTCTCGGTTGAAATGGGCTTAAGGGGCAAGGGCAGTAATTTTCTTTTTCCTTCAAAGATTTGGCATTTGTGGCATGAAACATCAAACTT
Source organism: Pinus taeda (assembly GCA_000404065.3). Taxonomy (NCBI): domain Eukaryota; kingdom Viridiplantae; phylum Streptophyta; class Pinopsida; order Pinales; family Pinaceae; genus Pinus; species Pinus taeda. The sequence continues at coordinate 57,662 of APFE031241855.1, forward strand.
CTTGACATCTGCAAATAGAGAGGGCCAATAATAACTAGCCCTTAAAATCTTGTCAGCCGTGGATTTCCAATATAAGTGTCCTCCATAGTCCCCTGCATGGAATTCTTTCATGATGCTATTAGTATCATTCATAGTCAAACAATTAAGCAAAACGCCTTCATGATTTTTCCAAAACAAAGCACCATCTACAACAAAAAACTTTGAGGATTTCATCCTTAAAAATCTTTTCTTGGTTCTGGACAATCCTGGGGGAGCACACAGGTTTAACAATACAAAGAAAATATCAGCATACCATGGGGATTGCAAAAAGGTTTCACTGATCTGTGGAGTCGCCAGCTTCGGTTCATCGTCCAGTTGATTAATGTCTAAGGCTTGGAAGTTTGTTTCGAACATTAGTTTGGCTAAACCTTGTCCCTCTATCAGCTTAGTGGGTTTTATTTCAATGTTGTATTCAAGGATGCTGGCAATCCACTTGCCTCTTTTGCCTTCTAGTCCCTCTTGAGTTAATATATCCTTTACAATAGAGTTAGGGACATAAGCAATCACGTGGGAGTATAAGATGTAAATTCTGAAATCTTTGATGGCTTTGACCAGGGCATAAGCTTGCTTTTCCATAATTTGATATTTCAAGGGTGCATCTCTCAAAGCTCGGCTGAAGAAAGCAATCGACTTTTCTTTACCTTGATCATCTTTTTGCAAAAGGACAACGGCTATAGTGTGCTCAGATGCAAAGGAAAAAATGATAAAGTCTTTGTCGAATTGAGGACAGGTGAGGACAGGCGTTTGAGTCAAGGCAGTTTTTATACTCTCAAAGGCTTGCTTGGTCTCAAGAGACCATTTTACCTTGGCATCCTTCTTCAACATGTTGCTCAATAGTCTTATTACCTCGGCTAAGTTTGAAATAAATCTCCTTAGGAAATTGATCTTTCCAAGGAATGCTTGCAGTTCTTTTATGTTTCTTGGATAGGGGATTTCGAGGATGGCTTGAATTCTTTCAGGGTCAATTCTAATCGCATCTTTTGATATGATATGGCTTAGAAGCTTGCCTTCCTCAAGGGCAAACAGGGACTTCTTTGGATTCAAGGAAATGCCATATTTCTTGCATGTCATGAAAATTTGCCTTAAGTGCTTAAGGTGCTCTTGGTCAGATTTGGAGAATGGGGTTAGATCATCAAGGTAAACAACAAGGAAATCATGTATCTCCTTAGCAAATGCAATATCCATTGCCCTTTGAAAGGTAGCACCAGCGTTCTTTAGTCCGAAAGGCAATTTAACGTACTTAAATGTTCCCCACGGTGTGCTAAATGTTGTCTTGTATTGGTTGTCCGGGTGAACAAGTATCTGATTAAATCCTGAAAATCCATCTAGTAAAGAAATTCTAGAGGAACCCACTACTCTTTGTAAGATATGGTCCATTTTGGGCAAAGGGTAGTGGTCCTTTAGAGAGACCTGGTTTAAATTTCTCAAGTCTACACACAGTCTTATCTCTCCTGTTTTTTTCCTAGTGGGAACTAAATTAGATACCCATTCAGAGAATCTGATGGGTGCAATGATACCTGCTTCAAACATTCTCTTTATTTATTTTCAATAAGGGGAAGAAGCATGGGGTTGATTCTTCTAAGTTTCTGTTTGAACGGTTTTTGATTTGGTTTTAAGGGAATGGTATGTTGGATCACTGAGGTGTCATAGGACTTCAAGTCCTAATAACTCCAAGCAAATACATCTTGGAATTCTTTGAACAAATCCACGTATTTCGGTTTTTGATTCGGGGGCAGATTTTTGGACAACATAATCATTCTGGGTTACTCTGTTGTTCCTATGTTTTGTTCTTCTATAGCAGCATTCAGAGGCTCCATTTTTGGCTTTTCGGGCACATCATTGTCATCAAACATGTCTTCTAATGGAGTAAGGCCGGCAGGTAGAAAATTACTCTTTAGATCAATAAACTCATCCTCTGATTTCGCTGTTTCCTCTAAACAGATTTGTTTCAACTGCTCTATGTTTGCATTGTCAAACACAGTTGGGTTAAGGATTTGTTTAGCTGTTGCAGCTGTTAGAGCCTGCTGATTTTCTTCTGTTAGATGTTGGGAATCATTCATGGCATCCATGTCAATGTTGGTGTTGGAAAATTCGCCCTCAAGAGTGAGGAAATTGTTAATCTGCGCATCATTTTGAAATACCTGCCAATCCTTAACATTGTTAGGGACCGAAGGTCTGTGTTTTATTTCAGCGGTGAAATGGTGATTTGGTTCAAAGGGAAGCTTGCATGTGCTAGCAAAAGTTGCTAGACTGTGGGCATGAATATTATGATCTCTTGAAATTTTGGCGAGCTTGAATTCATTGAAAGAATTGAGTATTTCGGTGGTAGCAGCCCTGTAAGCTCTCATTCTACTGTCATTAGTAAAAAAGTTACCTTTCATTTGTTGTATAATCAAATCGGAGTCACCTAGGATGGACACTTTTGTAGCTCCTAGGACTTTGAGTAGTTTAAGGCCTAAGAGAAGAGCTTCATACTCTGCCATGTTCTTTGTACATCTGAAATTTAGTCTATAGGCATGGCCTTCTGTGCGATTATCATGTGTATTGTAAATCCATAGTCCTGCCCCTGCTCCTAACTTGTTGACAGAACCATCAAACTCTAAATACCATGTGATTTCTTGTTTGAGGTTTGTATTGAGAGTTTCAGTTATTTGAGGATTGGGCAGACTTAAAATTTCTGTTTCGGGATGTTCTTCTTGTTGTTTGCTGGTTGCCTTGACTGTTGGGACAATTTCATGTGTATTGGCAACCGATTCCTCATTGATGTATGTTTCTTGTTCTAAAGATAATGGCTTATCATCAGTTGGAGGACTGGTGTTATCATTAAATAAAATAAAAGAATCCATATCAGAATGGATTGAGTAAATTGGAAAATTTTGGGGCTTTTCCTCACTGCTTACCACATACTTCATCAGTGTTTCTCTATACAGTCTCTTTGGTTTCCCAAAGACAGATATAGTGGCATAAGAGAGGTCGAGTTGAAGGGATCCTTGCAGTTTTTCTCCCCACGATCTGGATAGGAGCATGCCATACTTTGTGGTAATGTCAGCAACTACTACGTCCATTAGGATTGCCTTGTTGGGGAATTGGACTTGAGACACACAAAGGTCTTTAATCAAGCCTAAACATTTGACTTGACTTGAGTCAAAGGAATATAGATCTTTGTATGGTCTTGTGACATCAAGGTTCAATCTTTCCATTATAGCTTTGGGCATAAGGTTATGTGAGGCACCTGAGTCAAACATAGCATTATGCAATATTTTGTCATGTATGTGTAGACTGACATAAAAGGGTGGAACAGGTCCATATGTTGATTTTCCGTTAACTTCTGAACCAAACAACAGCTCAGGGGTATCGTCTAAAACGTTTACATCATCCCTGACCTCAGGTAGTTGAAGTGACCTTTGACATTGTTGCCTATATACATCATGTTTGGCAAGTTCTGAGAGGGGAATGGATATCTTGAGTTTTCCAATCTCTGCTTCTAAACTGAATGGTTTTTCCAATGAGTTCTTGGCATTGATAGCAGCAGATTTCTCTTTTTCAGGCATACTCTCTATGTTTTCTTTTGGAATGTCAGCGTCATGATGAATGACAGTTTGTGGTATTTCTGCTTTGGGAGGATTTTTTAGAGTGCCGTTCAGATTTTCTTTTAGGGAGGAAGGAGGTAGAGGTCGATCTATAGGAGGCTATGTGTCTGTTATATCCTCCATAGTTACCTGATGCAGGTTTGGGACAGAGCTATCAGCTGGTTGAGTTATGGTGACATTGTCTTTAATTTTGTTGGGTTGTTTGTTATCTTTTGTTCTGCTAGATGCAGGGACATCAATGGTCCTTGTTCTAAATTTATATTGTTTGTGTACTTCATACACAACAGTATCATAACCTTGTTTGAAATCGAAAGACTCTCCCGACTTAGTGTGACATTCTTTTACATCAAGGTATTCTCGGTCCTCTTCAGTGAGAAAGATTTGTTGTTCATTTTCCGAATCTATCAGGTTCATATGAGTCCCATCTGTGGGCTCACTGGATGTAGATGCCTCCGCATATTTTTCTTGGAAAGGAGGCCTAATATCATGGTCGGGACTGGCCCTTCCAGCGTTTTTGTTTTGAGTTTTTCTGAAGTTCGGGTTCCTGATGGCATTGGGCTGTTGACCTTCCCATGAAGTTTTCCTCTCAACATTGTCTACTCTGTCTCCCAGCCTATGGATACCACTGATAATAACATCTAGCTTCTGATCGAAGGCTGAGGGTTCTTCCTTGAAGGTGGTTCTTCTCTCAGTTCTGGCTGTGTTTCTTTTGGCAATCAGATTTGCCTCCACACTAACACCAACATATTGCATCTCTGCCAGGCTTTGAGGGGCTCTTTCCCTTAATTGATATGCCATCTCAGCATCAAAGCCATCAGGGATTTTGTATAAAGCGAGATCAGGTGGAGGTCTTAAATTTTGTGGTATTGCGTTGTAAACATTATTAAACCTTGCACAGTAATCCAAAACTATTTCTTGAGATCCTCTTTTGATAGTATCATACTCAGATAGTATGTGTAGGGGATCTTTCTTTTTCTCCCATCTGTTAACAAATGTCTGGTATAAGGCTTCAGGGTTTAAAATGGAATTTGGTGTAAGTGCCCTAAACCAGGTTCTGACATCACCGGTCAAACTTTGAACAAAAATCTTCATTCGCACACTCTCATCATCAATTTCATAACTCTCGAAGTAATCCTGCATTTTCTTTGTATGCTGTAGGGCTGTGCAGGAGTTTGTGCCATCAAAATAGGTAATTTTTGTATGGTATTCCTGAGGCATAGCCTCAGGATTAGCAGGCAGCTGTAAGGGCGCATATCTATTAGCCATGTTAATGGGGAAAAGTGGAAAAACTGGGGCAACTGGGATAACAGGAACAACCGGGGTAGAAGGAGTAGTAGTGGTAGTAGGAGTATAGGATGGAGGGGTAGAAGAGCTGCTTGGAGAAGGGGGTGATGAACCAGGGGAACTTGGGGTTGACCGAAATAGAACTTTGACAGGGGTTGGAACACTGCCTGGTTGAACTGTTTCAGGACTCGCAGCAAATGGGTCTTCTTGTTGCTTTTGTTTTCTAATGATCTTAGGGATTAAATTCGGATTTTCAAAAGCAGCTGGGCGATTAGGATTAGGGTTTGATCGTGTATGACACATTTTCTTTTTAGGAGCCAGCTTCTAACTTGTTTTTGGGAAATTTTTCTAAAAACACAGGTCGACCGAGACTTTCAAAGGTCGGTTTCTTCCTCTTTGGAGCTGTAGACTGGTTTAGTGAGATTATCTGAGGAGGTCCCCAGTAGAGTCGCCATTATGTTATCACTTAGGTTGTCCCTAGGCTCCTGAGGGGATACGGCCGAGGTAACCACAAACCAATCTTTGGATTGCAGGTTCTAGCCCACCTGCAATCAGAGAGGGCTCTCTCTTAATGATTTAACTTTGTTGATGATGATTTTAGGCTAGTTGTCGGGTTCAGGGGTTTTGATTTTTGTTTGGATGGAAGATGTATGCCAGGTAATAAAATTCCAAGCAGAGAGGCAAGGTAAAGTGTGATAAGTTTCAAACCATTGGGCATGGAGTCATGGATTAAGGCTTGTTGTTGCGTTTTCTTGGTCACAAGAGGATTGTGGAGCGGGATAGCCACACATGAGACAATTATCAATTTGCTGAAAGGATGGGATGATGGTTAGAGATGAAAGGCAATTAAGAATCTTTCATCAAGACTGATAGGGAGGAGAGGTGAACGAATGGTTGTCTAGGAGCAGTTAAGAATTCCTAAACTATCATTCATATGGGAAAGAAACAACATAAACAAGATCATTTAAGTATGCATGTTCATAACTATTCCTGATGAAAACATGAAAAATTGCAGAAACTGAGCCTAAGGTGCAACTAAGCAAATCCTAAACTATTCTTCTTTTCTGCAATTTAGATGGTGGAATGATGATAAAACAAACATGAAAAACTAACAGAGTTAAGAAGCACTTATTGAACCATGTAGAAGCACAGGAATTCCACAGTCACTCCTCGGCCAATTTAAACACAGCAGATATTTTCAGAATCCATGCTTTCAGCAGTCTTTGATTATAGAAAGCATCACAGTTACAGTGCGAGTCTCTGCTTGAGAGAAAAATCGGAATAAGAAATATCAAGATACTGATCAACCAACCAACCGCTACTCCATTTTTCAGGGTGGTATATATAAGCAATATATCTGAAGTCATTTATTACAACTGACCTAAACAGGTCTGCAGGAAAAAGTTTTTTCTAAAAACTTAATTGTTGCTGGAAATAAATGCAAGTAAGTGCTTTGGGCTGCGCCAGAGGCAACTGAATCAAGTTGAGTTGATGAGGTGTCCTGTGTGACTTGGTGCAGTGGTTCTGTCATAACTGTGCATTGAGTTCTGGTCCACTCATCTCCTGTGAGTTTAATGTGCAGTCATTTGTGCTGGTGAGCCTTCAATGCGTCTTCAATTGCTTCTTGACTTTCATAGCTTTCGTTTTAATGTTGGATTTGCCTCGAGCCCTGAGAAAATTTCCTCTGATACACTTTGCCGCTACATTGATGGTCTTCGCTGCCTCTTGATACTCTTTGACATGCTTTTTGTCTGCATATTTGATCTGATGCTCTTTAATCTTTATTCCTGGTCTCTCTCTGTCTTCAAATACGTTAAATTTGGCAAAATCGGGCATTTTCGGGCCTTTTCGGTGCAAAAAGGGCTTAGGAATCAAAAGATTCCCCAATATGGCTCATTTCCCGTAGCGATGTGAGATTAGCGCTTTGCGCTAATCGCACATCGAAAACTTCCTTCGTTTCTCATTCCGGAGCTCCGAAGCTCGACTTTCACGCTTGCGCAAATATTCTGTTTTTTGGCTGCTGTCGTCAGCATGATGTCAGCCGTACGGCGGATGACGTCAGCATGCTGACGTCAGCAGTGGGGTCCTCTGGTATGGATATGACGTCAGCATGCTGACGTCATCAAGGTGACGTGGCAGTATGGCGGGGTGATGTGGCAGTGACACGTGGCAGGGTGATGTGGGCCGGGCGCAGGCAGTGTGAGGTGATGTGGAGGCGATGTGGCAGGGTGACGTGGTAGGCCTATTACGTGAGGGGAGGGCGGTTTTGGCCTGTGCATTGGACCACCTTTGGTACGAAGGTGGTTTCTGTCAGGGGCAGCCCGATGCAATGGGAGGCCGCCACCTGTCCCGGTGTACGACGGTAAAACCGTCGGACATCGGGTGGTAACCTACCACCACAATCGGGCGCCCGATATGAACAAGGGCCGTCGGATCTGGGGGGGGCGATCCAATGGTGGACGGGAAAGGGAGATGTTCGGAGTTTAATAAAAGAGCACGCGCGTTAAAAGTTTATTTTTTCACGGCGCGGTGGGTTTGAACTTTAGGAAATGGGTTAAATGTGTTTGGCGCGTTGGAAATTTATTAAACAAACATTAATAATTTCCAAAGAAAAATGCGCGGGGGGGGTTTTTGCATTTGGAAAGGGTTTTCTTTGTGTTTTGGAAGGGGTCCAAACACTAGGGAAGGGGAATTATGTCGAGATGAGGGCTATTACTATGGTCTAGGTGACTTAGTAATTCCCAGAGAAATACCTATGGTTATATTTGAACCAGGGGGAGGGGATATTTACATAAGAGGATTATTTACATAGTTTTAGTAGGGGGATGGGGAAAATCTAGGGAGTTAAATAATAATGTTAGTTGTTAATATGGACATGAGAAGAAAGCGCTAAGTTTCAGAGATCTTAGGCTTCAAAGGGGAGATAGAACCTTATAGAGAAAATATGGACCCTCCTTGAGTGAAGCAAATCTTCACCAACGTTAATGACATGGAAAATGATGAAACAAAGAGATATCAAGCAGATCTTGACCTCTTTTTGGGGAAATTAGTCAATGATTTGGGGAAGAGGAAGAAAGGGAAGTTAGTTATGCCTGATTTGAGCTCCTCCACATGAAACTGCCTGATGACTGTGACCTGAGTAGCGATGATACTTTGAAAACACAGGATTGATCAGAAATCAAGATTCTGCAACCTCACAAACTACTTACCTAGCCTACTTACCTAACATTTTTTCTTCTTTTGGTTTGGGTGCACTTAGACTTGCAGACCCAGCATTTCAATTTTTTCTTTTTATGCCTTCCTAATCTACAAACTACCCTTATTTCTCCAAGGGCCTAGATTAGCAGTTGGGCTCCTTTGATTCTCTACCTATCTAAGATCTGCAAGATTAGCTGTTTCGATAGATTTTCATTCTCTATATTCTAAAACAAGAAATTGAAACCTAGGGAGACCAAGATTAGGCTGTTTGGACCTCCTTTAGATGAGAATTGTACAAAACCTGGAAATGACTCTTCAAAATTGGAATGCAGTAGATGAACTTTGAGTAGCATTCTTTCCCTTGGTGACTGTTTAGCAAATATGGAGCATTGCAGCATGCAAAGTATGACATATTTGGCCTGTAAAAATGTCAATCATGAAATATGAGTAACCTGCTGCAGCACGAGGCTAACAACAAGCAAAGTATTTCTAAATTTAAATCTCTTTTAAATTTGTGCTTTCATTGATCTATTCAACTATTCAAGAGCATATTTTGAACTAAGTAAGTGATGGGGTTCAATCCCCTCACTTGAAATGGTTTTGTATATTATTTTGTATCATAATTACATGCCCTTTTCACACTAATCTTGTCTTAGTTTTGCAACCCATAGTTGGAGTTTGGACACAAGTGCCTTGAGGAAAGATGATTGAACTCTAACTAGATTTTTTGTAGGACCTCTCAAGCATCCAAAATATATTTTAAGGAGGACATGGACACTAGAAGGAGCTGCAAAGAAGGATAGGTCGTGGGTTTTTGTGGAGATTGTAATTTTTAGATTTTAGAAAGATTTCTTTGGCCCTTAAGGTTGCTAGTGTTTGGAGGGATATTTTAGCTATTTCTAGCTCTCAGCCTTGTACAAATTCCCTTCAATCTTTTGGGCAGCCCTCTAAGAGGCTTTAACACCATTGTAACATCATAATAAAATATCTCTTTTTCTTATGGGAGCTTGGGTTTACCCAAGGTATCCTTTCTCCTCTTTTAGAATGAGGACTCCTGTGGGTTGATTGATTTGCATGCACTTTCCATTTGCTAATACTCATTCACACGGTAAATTTTGGGAATTAACACAACCTCAAAACTCCATTTCATTTACTAAATTAAGTTTGCTACAATTTTACTTGAGCTTTGCATCCTTCATTTCAACGTTGCTTTGAGATACAAGTTAACACTTTAATTTGAGAAAATCTTTCTTTACATGCAAGCACTTTACATTCTTAGCAAGCTTTGATTTAGTTTATTAATTCATTTCCATTAAGCTTGGTAAATTTTTTCATGACTACTTGAGTACATGCTTCATTTTTGTCAACTTTTCCTACATAGTTATTTTAAGTATTGTTAATATTTCCTTGGAGCATCACATTGTTATTGTCTACTTGAAACAATTTATTTTGCAAGCAACTTACTTGCATCACTTTAATTCACTTGCTCACATTAAGCTACCATTTTTTTTACTTTGAAGTCAATGGTGCAATTTTAATTTGGGTATTTCCTCATTTATGGAACCATTGCTATCAAGATTTCAAGAGCAAGTAACTTACACACATCTCACTTAGGCACGTTTTATTGCTAAATTGGCATTTCTAAAATTAACTTCCAACTTAAGTTGGTTGTATAGACTTTAGGGACCACCCCCATTAGGTTGCCTAGGAAAGAGCTTTAACGAAGAGAGAGTTGGGAATAGGTGACAACCCCATCTCTTAAATTTTCCACCAACCACACCTTGCGGTGTTAAGGGGTTTTCTCACTAACTTAGGTGTGTGTGTAAGGCGGCAACAGAAAGAAACCTCCTTTTATGTTGCAAAGACTTGCTCTATAGTTTCTTTTGGTATTTTCAAGAGGGAAATTTGCATATAATGGGTGGCTTCCATGTTGACCTATATAAAATCCAAGACATTGAACAACAACCAACATTTGTTACACAAACTTAAGCTACAACCTGTTGAAAAGTGTAACTAGGTTTGGTCTTCATAATGACATGTAATTATGATTTTATGTAATGAGATGTAAAGAAGAAAAATAAAATTATTGTATTGCTTGCTTCATGGATTTCATGAGCAAGAGATTTTATTTTTGAGTCAAGACTCTTATTGAGAGTCTTTAGAAATTATTTATCATCTTGTCATAAAATGATAGAGTCATTGTCATGTAATGAAATCATGTTACACTTTATAAAAGGTCAAACTTTTCTATGTAAAGAATCCTCCAAGACCTTGTCTCTTATCCTCTTCAATTCGACCTACAACGAAGAAAGAACTTGGTAGAAGAAGTCGGTCTTCCTCTACTTGAGATCATGTTGGCCTAAGGGACATGAGAAGATGTGTATAAGTAGCCACACTTGGCCTCACTTAGAGGCAAGAAACTCGACAAGTGATTCAGTGAAAAGAAGTGTGAAGAAGGGATAGGAAGGATTCTTCTGGGTATAACAAAGAAAGGTTTGTTCTGGGTATAGTGAAGGAAGGTTTCTTCTGGGGATAATGAAGGAAGGGTTTCTATTGGGATCAGTGAAGGAAGGATTCTTTTAAGGTTTGTCTTGGGTTATATATTCTCTCCAACGTGCAAAGGAAGAAGGAATGAAGACATCACAAGAAGATAGAAGGGAGAACCTATTGGAAGTCGAAGAGAAGAAATATAGGTCTCGATAGGAAACTAGGGTTTCTGATCTAGGTTAAACCTAAGAGAACAATATTCTCTGGGTGACAAAGATTCTCTGGGGGAAGCCGAGAAGAATTAGTGTGAAGGATAGAGACCGATTTCTCTAGAAAATCGAGGAAATAAATTTGAGATCAGGAAGGAAGTCGAGACAGGGAAGAGGCAAAACATCAAGGGTAGTGACAAGGTTCTTGGGAGGATACTAGAGTCAATGGTATTTGTCATGGTCTTGGTCTTCATCAATTGAAGATCTATAAGAAGAATAGTTGATCGGGTTTTCCTCTCAAGAGGTGAGAGGTTTTGGCCCTGCCTAACAAGCCTACATACCATGTCACTTGTCTTCTATTGTGCATATTGGTAATTGTCTTGATGAAAAGAACACAATAATAATATAACAAAGAGAAAACTTTAAGCTAAAAGGTAAAAGTATATCACAAGCAATTATCAAGCAGAGAAATCTTTTAACTCCTTATGCCCTAGATTTCTCAACAAAACCTGCATTTATTGTGCAATTATGAGCGACAACTTGTATTTATGGTGTAGCCCTGAGGAACATGCTACAAATTACATAATTGTGCATTGCATATATGGAGCGAAATGTCAGAATTGGATGCCAGTTTTGGACTACAACATGCATATTTAATGGGAGTCAAAGTTATGAATTATATATTTAGTATTTAGTGCATTTGCCAGAACTTAGAAGTGAGTGGCAACTTAGGCTAGAAGTGGTATCATTTAGTATGATTGCACTTTAATGCTTTCCCAATTTCTGAATTGGCATGACTCTTTGCCCATAGCCCTATTGCATAGCTTCTTATCCAATTTTAGATGTCCTCATTTATGGTTGGAAGAAAGATGATTGTGCACGCGACATTGTTACCTACCATATGTACCTAGCAGTAAACCAAAAATCCATGGCCCAATGGATAAGGCACCATTCTAACTTTTCAGCTTCCAAAGACCAGCCGGATAGTTTTCCTCTTCTTTCTCTTTATTCATCTATCTTCTCTCTCTTCTTTCTTCATGCAAATTCCACACCCCCATAGGGTAGTTGTATAAAATTTCAGTAGCATGATTAACTTATGTAAAAGGCTTAGACCCTTGGGACCTGGTTACTAAGGAAATTGGTCTAGAGTGTTTTTTTCACTTAATTAATTATTCCTACTTTTTAGCGGTAAATAATTAATTTAGTTTCTTCACTCCAACCTCCAAAGTTGGAGTGCATCTTAACAACTAGGCCTTCAGTGAGTTTTCTAAGTCTAGGGTCAGTGTATATTACCATGCTAGGCATTATCTTGAATCTTATGGAATTGCATTAGGTTCTAGTAGGAATTTTTTAATAATTAAAAATTTAACACAGGATGGGAATTTTTAATTAATTTTTATATAACAGATAAAAAAATGGTACTAGAAAGACTTGTATGGCATGTGAGTACTCAATTTTCATGCTCAAAGTACCAACATTATTTGAGTACCCACTTTAGGGTGCAAAATGTCAATTTTTCCTCATGAAATAAACTTTTACTCAAAAAGTGAGGAAAAGGACAAGAAAAATCAGAATTAAATAAACTAAGAACATGTTGGAAACATGTCCCTAGTCAATTCATTGACTCAATTACTGGTGGAGTGAGTAAGCATTCAAGTAGTTAAATGGTGAGTCAAGTAGTTGGTTGCCATCAAG